>JABUQX010039017.1:0-10000 GCA_015478945.1 Trachelipus rathkii
GCGGAGCGGGGTTTCGAATTCTAACAATGGTATTCCCTAATGTACTTGACCGCTCCCTTTTAGGTATGAAGAAAATTTTCAAAAAATAACTGAAGAATATTTAAAAACACCTAAAAACATTTCAAGCACTTACGTACTCTACCATCTAAGATTATAAATCACACATAATATAGATTATCTCTTGATCTCTCTATTATTTCCACAGCCAAACAGGTTTGGCTGCGTTCGCCACCGCTAATGAGGTTTATTTTTTTTAAAAAACATAAGCTGACCTACAAGAAATAGATTTCATTAAAAAACTTCGCTATTAACAAATGTTCACCGACATGATAAAAACGGAGTTTTTGGTCTTTAATAAGAAACCGTTTGTTATCCAGCGAGTCAGTTATACTAAAGCATGTCTTCGAATTTGGGGTTAAAATCGCCCAGTGTGGTGGGGTGGGCAGGAAATCTAGGGTTGTTCCTTATTAGCATTGCACCCCATTCTCGGGCCAGACTACTCACACCTTCACTCCATTACAACTCTCGACTTCCATACCTTCACCTGCCGTCACCTCAACCCCTCCCTCAAACTCTCTCCCTCAACCCTCCTAATCCTTACTCCCACCATACCTCTTCCATCCATCTACGTTACCCATCACTTCCCAAGCCCTCCTCAACCTCCACCGCTCGCCCCACCTTGTGTCTCTGTGCCGCGTTCACTCCGGACCCAACTCCCCTGGCCCTCAAAAAAGAAAGTATAAAAAAATTCTAGTATTACGTCATTTAATAAAAAATACTGAACTACTTCTGGGGGTGGCCGGTATTAGACAAGGAATCCATTGAATGCGCAGGAAAATTAAAATCAACCCATCTATGACTATAGACCTTTTTCTTACTGTGGCGCATGCTGTCTCTAATTTCTTTCACAATTTCCTGCATGCTAATTCTTGGAACTCTGGCCAGGTGGTCTATAAAATGCCCCTATTGTATATGATTTATTAAACATAAGGATATCTATGCGCCATTACCGATTCAATATCAATATTAGTTTTAAAGTCAGTCATTTATACAGATTGAATATTGCTTTTAATAATAAGCGCCACAGGGGCCCCCACCTTTCTTTCTCTATCTGGTATAGCCCCCGCCCAATGTTTCTCAATAAAGTGACACAGTCAACTACACTTAGTCTTCTTAGAATATACCTATTTACGTGCGCATTGAGAGGCGAAGTCTCACAATATGAGATTCACTTTATCTATAGTAACCCAATCGCCTGCACATATAATGACTATTACATAATGTCAAGGATCCTCTATTTATCGCGTGTATTACACGGTATCTAGAATTCTGTGCCTAAAATCATAACGTCTTTCATGCTAATTATTAACTCAATCTTGAGTAGGTCATGAAGTCAAGAGCATTGTGATATTGTAATAGAGTCATTTAACAGTAATTTAGTCTATATTTTAAGTCATTGATTTATATATGTTTGTTTATGACATTATTGTTTAATCTATATATCTCATTATTAACGTGAACGCTATAGTAACCAAATACATAGTCATGTAGGTTTAGAAATTGGCTTAATGATCACCACTATTCTACTATGTTACCATTGGTCTATGTGATTATAAGTGTATCCATAAGTAATTTAGAGCCCATCACCTTATCCTCAACTTTACTAAGTTAGTTGCTAAAACAAGTTCTCACAATAGACTGAGTTGCTAAATCATTGAATGTATAAAGCCTACTGAACATTTAGATCTTCGGAGTGTAACCACGCTTATTACTGCGCAGGATTTGAAATGTAATTAGTACATTACTTGTTTATAGCATATTCACAGTATTGATCTGCTCTTATGCAATGTTTTAGTATATAGTTTTACATAACATTTATCAATAAACCTGAACTAGTTTGGTCCTATCTATGCGGAGCACTACATGATAGAGGTCAATGCTATGTGGCATTATGGATAACTACGTAATGTGATGAGCTTTAGAGTATTTAGTTATAATCAAAGGCATTCTAACCTATGAACTTATAATTGTATAATTATATAATAAAACATTACTTTATCACTCCGTAGTTCTAGCGTGCAGGGCAAGTTAATGGTAGCATCTCCATTATAACGCTTGTGACAAGATATCTTTCAATTTATCATTGAGTGCCAGCGTTCATCATAGTAGCTATAGATATTGTCACGTCACGAGCAAGAATTTATAGCATAAGTATCAAGAGTGAAAATGATAATATAAACTCATATATGTAGCCTATATATGTCTGAAGATGCTACTTTATATATAGTATCAGTAATATGATCAGTATATATATATCTAGTAATCAATATATAATACAAGAACATCAAGAAGAAGTAAATTACTACATCTAAAGATACTCTCATCATATATTATATAGATCCTGTACCTGGCAAGTGAAAGTAGTATATAAAATTTACAAGTTTTGAAAAGGCTGCGACTTATTGAGATATTTCGGTCAACGTATAACAATTTTTCGAGCCGCTAAACGAATGAAGTCAGTAAGAGGCAGTTCTATAGAAAAAAATACGGCACTGGAATAAATAGAGCTAGTCTGACTTGGCATTCGCCTAACAGAAGTAGAGTATCTCAACAGAAGTATAGGACTTATTAACTATTACTTTTATTGAAATATCTCTTCTATTTTGAATAAAAAATCAATAAATTACAAATATTGAGTAATATATTTCTATATATTACCAACTCATCTTAATAATAGGGTAGCTTATAATAATAATTGAGCTCTTGTAAACATAAGCTATCCAATCTATTGCTAAGAGCCGTACTATATACTAATATCTCATTATATAATACCTCACCTTTTACCTTTTTTATGGAATTCATATATTATATCATTTCATAAATAATATATCTTCTGAATATTTACTTAACTTCATGAGAAGGTCTACTTTCTAATATTAATATAAGATCAATTATTGAGAAAGTATATCATATAGACAATTGAGTTTCGCTTGTTGTATAATTCCTCTGATATAACTTTATATTCTTTCAATATGACAAGAAAAGTCTATATACTTTCATACTGTATGTACTGTGAGTTGTAGTAATGTGTATATTACTATAGTATGCAATAGAGCTGAGCAAATGAGTTTAAATATATTACAGAGTAGCTATACTTCATAAAGTATCATTGTCTTGTAAAGTGTTTTATGATTTAGTTGTATACATATACTATTATTTACTAAAATCATCCGATATATAGAATACACAACTAACTATTCTGATTCCTGAGCGTCGAATTTTGAGTCAAATGGTCTTACTCGTAAATATGTCCATTAGTATGAATTATCAGATAAAGGTTTCTATAGGAAAAAATCTATTTGAGCGTATATGTTATAAAATTATAGACTGTTTATATATGTATCTTATAAAAACAAGATCTTCCAGAGATTTAAATCTGACTCTTAGTTGATTCACAATACTGATTTGAAATGATGTTATTTATATATATATAATATATAGATTCTATTAGTAATTAACAATAGATGTATTTCTATTACTGATAAGGAAATATTATTCTTAAACATTGTCATATATATTTTTAGGAAAAATTCTTGTACTTTCCTTCAATCAATATTAGTAGTTATTCCTATAAACTCAATTAGCACACTAATAGTAATATTATCATCAAACTTTTTGAACTGAAGTGACTATTTAATATATAAACATAAAGTAATAATATGAAATATATATATCACTTAAATGCTTCAAGTAGAAAAATAAAATTTAAAATGCACCTAAATTTAGTCTATGAGAATCACATTATATAGCGGAATTGATAGTTATTTACCATCCATTATCTCTAACCATTATATCAATTATTTACATATATATCATAATATATATTACTCAATCCAATAAAGATCTATTATTCTTTAGCAAATATGAAATCTAAGCGACGATACTAGTCCATTACCCATCTAGTTGGTGCAGGTTATATTTATTGGAAATCCTATCTTTTTAAACTATATCTATATATATGCATTAAGGATACGGCACTTGTCACTTTATAGAGTACGATATTTAATGATCACCTAAAAAACTACCTTAATAAACTACACGTTAAACCACATGTCCTAATGATCGCAGTCAATGATATTTTTTCGTGAACTTTTTTCTAAATTTCTGAAACACCCCTAAACTGGCAAATAAGATATATACTTACTATTTCTCACATCCTATAGACGCTACCTGAATACGAATCGTCTGATGGAGGCTATTTTGATTTGCGTATAATCAAGTAATATTATATGTACAGCATGTGACACAAGCAATATTATCTATTAAAATCTTAGATCGTGTATAATTGTCGGAGCTACTTTTTCCTTACAATTGTCAACTGTAATACCTATCCCGAGAAGAGGAGCTGAGCCTATATCTATGGTAGTATGCAACGACATATTCAGCACAAATGACTGATTGGACGAGAAGTGGAAACCATTTTCAGCGGGATTCACCTTCTAACGTATTTTTCCTGCTCTCGCATGAAAAACCATGCTTGAGGCATACTGGGGATGCAGAATCTGCAGAGCACAAAAAATGTCTCGACGAAACGCATGAGGAGTGTGCGAGGAAACAGGTAAAGTAAGAGAAGAAAAATAAGAAAATCAATGCCTGCTCGAACGGTCTCGAAGAATTAGCGTCTGTAAAAGGGGACGCTATAGGCATCGTATTCGTAGTAAGGACGATTGTCAGGCTGGGAACCCGACTTGATGGTCATAAATCGTTTTGACGTTTTGTGTATATGGTGATCTGGCTCACAAAACAGTAGAGCTCACTACTGTGATAATTATTTGAGAGTAACGTTCGTCTTGCATACAATGCGTCTAAGGAGAAGTTCCAGTGCAAATAGATAAATTATTTCGCCATTAAACCTCAAAGTACTTCACGATACGAGTATTTCCGTAAGAATTACATTTTGAATTGATTCAATTAAATCATTTTGAATTCTGTTCGAAACTCCAGAGAAAATTGTCGATGTTGATAGGTGATTTGAGAGATAGGACTAGTATTATAAAGTCTGCATAATAACAGGATTGATTAACATCATGGAAAAGTGTATATTTGCATAAGGAAGTATAGTCCTTCTCCCCACAATAGGTCACAAACCAGAGACTCACACAACTTCCCGGACCTCACTCCGTAGGGTAGGCGTGATGTGGCCTCGTAATGAGCCCCCAGAACTCCACGGGCCGGCTTAATCCTCCCGAAACAGGCAACGGAACTTAATAACTTCACGTTAGGCAAGCCCGAGATTAATAGCACCAAGTACAGTATCAGCCTCCTCCTTGGTTAGCTCACAAGGTTGGGCCCCCTACATTGGCGCCTTGTCAAGGCAAGCTAAATGACCAGTTTTTTCCTGTATCCTCTAGCGCACGGCATCACAATCAGACTGCAGGAAGTGGTTCTAATAGAAGCATAACCTCATTCCACAGATTATGTAAATGAGGCTTAAACCTTAGGTAGTCATGGAGCCCAAAGCCCGGCGTCAAGGAAGAAGCATGAAGTAATCTTAAAGAGGCGAGCACATACGCTGAACACTTGAATGAGCAGCGATCACAGTAGTAGTCAACAGCTGACGAAGTTAAAGTGTCATCTATTGTCTATGCGGACCTTTTCAATTGGTAGATTATTCGAGGAAAAACAGTAAAAATAACATATATGATATGAGTATATTCGATGGCGCTAGAGCGAATGAAACACTCCGAGCATTCGTAACATAACAGAAAATTAATATGGAATGAATATTAGAGGAATAATATGATGATTCATAGTGTGACGCATATGGTGATCGTATTTATACAGATGATTATAGCATGCTGATAGCTTATCTAAATGTGACATTAAATACAATATACAGTGTATGCACTGCATCCCAACTGCTAAGTCCGAAGAAGCGGAGAGAGTCTGTTGGGGATCAGCATGAAAAAACAACTCAAAAAAAGGCCAAAGCATAATATAAAGGCTCACTTTACACTATTTGTGATATACTCCCAGGCTCACACAGGTCCAATATACCTCATTGTCTATAACACATTGTTAGTACAACTAATATACATATAAACAACTACTCTTGCTAGCAGAAATGAATTAATATTATCTCACTTTAGGTTTTTAAGAGTCTGGTAATAGTATAGGATATAGTTTAATTATTCCGTTTAATTAAATTAATAATATATATATATATATAGTTATTTATATACTTCATAACTTCATAAATACTTAATCTTGTATTTTAAATAAGATTCTTCAATAATACATTCTTAATAGCCGGCATCCATATACTCTTAGGTTATTTTATCAGTGCAAACTAATATAATTTCTTAAGAAAAAAAGATTTCGTAAAATCTATTTAAAAAAAATTTTAGACACCTATACAAAAAACAATGTATACTAAAAGTATCACACACCAAGCTCACTCGAAAAGACTAAAGGCTTATGTCTATCTTTTGCCCAAGTTAACTGTGTGAAAGAAGGATGCAGATTCGATGCATGCACGGAACAACAGAAAATAGTGCACACGATTACGCCTGTTGTCGACGTAGGTGAGAGTGAGTAGTTGAGATGGAATATTTGATCTATCACTCAAATAAATGTTCACCGAAACCACATATGCCCAACTGATTACAGATTGCGTAACAAGTTATAACATCTTGAGTAAGACAAATATATAGTAGTCCCATACATCTTATTAGCCTATTAAATCATTGACGTATACACAGTGTTCACACATTCTGGAGAGAGTATACTAGCGTAGCAGGAAACAGAAAATCCACGGCAATAGAGATAGGTGCGACAACAGAGAAAACTTGTTCAGCAGACAGAACGTTTCTAAAAAACAGCTACTGAGCAAAGTACTCAGGGAAACTCGCTCAAAAAAGTCATAAGAAAGTCAGGTATATCACTCCTTTAGAGCAAGGTTGGGTCAAATAATATGCAAGAATGATCCCACTTACAAGAAGCACAGCATTTATTCGCTTACTATATATTGTTCTTGCTCTTATACATTTCCGTGTCTCTCGTCTTAATCACCTTCATTGCTCTTATACCACTCAGTGTCAGTAACTCGCGAGTATGATAGGTCATTTGATCAAGTGGAACAGTTGAACAAGCATCTTTTCTGATGTGCTTCACGGGAATGAACATTTGCCTATACTCAATCTACCTTACGTATCGACTCGTATTCTTTCTAATCACATTCTTTAGTTCACTATTACTACTAATTCTTCCTATTCTGTTCGTAAAGTTGTTCCAAGTTCATCCTTCGATTGACAGGTGATTGGTTGGTATATGGATGTGTTTTTAGACTGTATGACTTATGGCTTATCTGGTTATATCTTTTTCTTTTTAGGGAATTATACTTTTTGCGAGACGCGATCGTTTTATCTTATCTTCGAGGTTTTGACGCCAGGATCTTTTGATTCTATGCGATAGCGAGTCAGCTTCGTAGGTATTCCTATATGATCCTTATATTATACTCAAATATCGAGCGCAGTAGCAACTAATAATATATATAAATCTATACATTCATTACGCGACACTGTTCTCAGCACTAACATCAGTTCGTCTGTGAGTATAGTAACGTCAAACACTGAACATTGGTTCATCATTATATTCACACAGATTTACAATGTCCTACGTATCTATTAATATTAAGTGGAAAGATTTCTTATAGTTCCAGTAAAAATGCCTGACTTACAACCAAAACAACTAGTCACTTTTGCTATTAGATTTACACATGAACAAACTACTAATTGGCCAACTGTAGCAAATACATAAATAGACAGAAAACAGATATCGTCATCTGATAAGTTAGCAAGCCTGTCTACTAAAATATATAATCATCTATACATTGGATCCTAGTATAATATATATATATATATAATATATATAATATTATATAGTATTTTATCATCACAGCACAGATACATATGGAAACTAAAGTATTAATGATAATTGTCACAGATATAGTGACA
Organism: Trachelipus rathkii; assembly: GCA_015478945.1. Lineage (NCBI taxonomy): Eukaryota > Metazoa > Arthropoda > Malacostraca > Isopoda > Trachelipodidae > Trachelipus > Trachelipus rathkii. The sequence continues at coordinate 8,016 of JABUQX010039017.1, forward strand.
TTTATATCAATACCAAATTAACTATACACTGATTCTGTATGCTGATACGAGAAAGAAAAAGCAAACTATACTCTATACTATGGGCAGTGAAGCTAATTACTAACTATACTTGATTATAAATATTTCATAAAATATTTTTGTGAGGATGATATATGTCCTTATTACTAAGAGACTTGAAATAGAGTTTTTTTTTCTTTCTATATTATAGCACCTATGATAATCAATGTTATGCGGAATTGAGTGGTATAAAAATTATTAAATTAAGGAACCTTGAGATATTACTGACTAATGGAAATGTACGACTAGTTGAAAGGAGTGAGTATTTACTATATAATATTTAATATAGCAATTTTAGGGGAATATGAGAAAAGAACTAATATAGTCTGATTTCTCAAAGAACAGTTCACAATGCTATAAGATCTCATAAAAGTATTCATAGATAAAGTATATCTAATTAAAATATCCTATGCACATATTAATATTATATATATATATATAATATATATATATATATATATATATATATATATAATATATATAATATTATAATATATATATATTATAGGCGAGAGGTGGTGATTGATTGAATTTGGAAAAGTTTATGATAGGGGCATAGTCCGAAGGGATGGAGGTGGCAATAATTAGTATCCTTATACTAAGGGGCACACAGAGAGAGAATGATTAGACAGTAACTGTAGGTATTTGTAAGAGCTGGCGCGCGATGAGAGAGAGATAATAGTTATGAATTGCATGCTCTAATATGAGAGGTCAAGACAGAATAGAGAAATAAGAACTGAGAGGATAAAAAGGGTGATATTAAGAGGTCGAAAAGAGAGAAGTACGTCGAGCAGATGACTACTAGATCAACTAACTTGATATGAGTGAAGAAGACAAGGATGAGCTTTAATAAACTGAAGGACTTTTAAACAGAAGAAGAGCGATGTGTGGATCAAATCTTACTATGTTATGAAGCAAATGTATCATAGAGAGTTCGAAATAAGAACTTGAGAGAGAAAGAGAAGAGAGATATAAATATTTTCACGTATATTCTCTCCCATCTTAGCACTTTTCGTGAATTAGACAGTTAAAGTCAGACACGCTATTCACCTAGGCGTATAGATTTTAATATTGAGTAACTCTATGGCAGAGTGTTGTCTGAATTTATTGTAGTCTTTCTTGAAATGAGAATCAAAAAGTATGTATAATAAAACTGTTTGTAAACTGTATTATGGAGAGATGAAAACGTGTATAAGAAATGAGAGACTATGTAGTATCGGCAAGTGGAGTATATTAAGATATTGAATAGGCTTATTAAGGGTGGAGGATGAAGGAGAGATTAAGATTATGATCTTCCTCATAATTCTCCATGATTGATTGCAATTTGCAATTTACTAAAGAGTATAGGTGTTTCAATAATTTAATGTTATGAGAGCTTGAAGTGAAATAAGAATAGAGTGAGTTGCAGCGGTGACTGAATATAATATAGATTAATAGTAAGTGAGATGTATTTTGGAAGAGTAGGTGGACAGGGTTCCCTACCTATGTATACCAGAGGAGAAATAACTTTGATTGTTGGCGTAATCTGGGGTTGAGAGATTGATAGATGAGATTTGGTAAGGGTGTGTAAAAGGAAGGGTTTGAAAGTAAAACGTAGATAAGAGTAAGGTTATGTCTGTGTAGGTGAGGACAAGTCCTCGTGTGAAATTATGTTGGGTACGGCACCTGGTCAGTGGCTGGCGCAAATAAATCGTTGGTGGAAAAATTGCAAGAGTGTTAGCGAGTCAGAAGTGAAAAGTTGCAGTGGCAACTAGGGTTCTTAGCATGAGGAGAATCGAATATAGAATTACCAAAATTTTGTGTGAACCCTGGAGAATATTGACTGTTGATATACATGATGTAGAATGAGAGGTATTTTTAACTCTTAGTGTTCTGGAAACCAGTGCGTTAGAGTTATTTGTATCTAAACTTAATAATATTAAACTAAG
>JABUQX010039017.1:15000-22500 GCA_015478945.1 Trachelipus rathkii
GGTGATCGAGAGATACTAGTGACACGATGGCAAGGCAGAGCCAGTATCTGTCAGAACAAGAGTATGGAAGTGTACGTGTTGATGTTGGTCAAGTGCAAGCAGTCTAGTAAGAGATGTCTTGTGTTAGTCATTTGTGAGGGAAGGGTCATCTTTGGCAGTAAGGCAAGGGGAGGGTGGAGGTGGAGTAGGGGAGATTGGCGAGTAATCTAATTTATAATACTGAATGGGAGGGATGGTGGCCAGAATGGAGACTTGAGACAACAATCACTCTCGTTTTGACACTCACGTTTGTTTGTGGGTAAATTTTTGGGAGAGGAGCCTGGATAAGGGGTTGTGTGATTTGGATATGGGGGGATCGCTTTTTGTGTTGAGATGTCGAATGTGTTTATGATGGTGGGTGGAGGGGGGGACGGGGAGTGTTAGATATAGTACATGGTGGTGTAAGTTCTTTCTTATGTTATGGCACAGGGGTTGTAGTAATGTTGATGATATAAGGTGGTCTGTATGCGTAGATTTGTTTAAAATTCGCTAGCCTATCATGTAAAAGTATGGGTCATCTATAGAAAGGTTTCATTTCCAAGATTTGTATGGTGGTGAGTATGGGTGTAAAAGTGGAGGGCAGCTCTGCTATTTATTACCTGTAGATAATAGCATTGTTTCGGATTGGCCTACTAGTTTTGAATGTTGGATTGTGTTATTGTAGGGTAATCTAAGCAGGCGATGCATAGTTTAAGATGGGACAGAGGCGTGATATGTATTCTATTATTATATAATATAATATATAATATTATTATTATATATATTAATTATTTTATTTAATTATTATATATATATAATATATATATTATTATATAAGTATATATATAGTATATATATATATAAATATACCTATTGAGAGTGAGAAGTAATAGTAGTTGGCAGATGGGCCTTCACCCCTGATCTTATTTATAAATAATCACAGGATTAAATACTGTAAAAAAATAATAATTGATTGAATTAAAAAAAAAAAATTACTGACGTCTTTAGGTAAAGTTACAGCCTCTCAAAGTTGTTAAAACTCCCATAGACTTTTCATTTTTGATCTACTTCCAGGTTAAGGGTTCTCTTTTTATGGACCCTACTAGTTCAGGTTATGGAATGTTATTGAATTAAGTATATAACCCAGAGTAAATTCTGTGGTAACTAAAAATACGCTTATCATAACCTTAACTAGGATGGCCCTAAACGAGCCCAGAGGCCTGGTTATTTTTTTTATAAAGAAACTAGGACAGTTTTACTATTAGGAGGCTTGTAACTTTTTTTTCCCTAAAGACTTAAATATTTTTGTTTTTTGTTTTTTGTTCTTCATTATTATTTTTTTTTGAGTAGCTTTATCCTGATGATTTATTAAATATCTTATTTATTATACATATAAGGTTGTCGCTATCGCTGTCGCTGTAGCTATATTACTTTTTCCTAAAGACATAGTGCATTTCATTTTTTTTATTCATTATATTTTTTTGTAGAGTATATCCTGTTATTTTTAATAAAAATCTGAGGGTGAAGCCCTTTGCGCTATACCTAATACAAGGGACTACTATTGTGTTGGCTCACAAGGTTGCTTACCAATTAGTTTTTTCACCGTAGCTATATCAATTTATGTGTGGCTTGGCTTTGGTAGGTAATATTAGATTATGTGGGTAGGAGTGGAATGTCATGTGCTAGTATGCGAAAAAAAGGTTATAGGCACAAAAAAGTAGTTTGGGGGGTGGGGTATAATGTTTAATGAGGGGGAATTCTGTTGTTTGAAAGAAGAACTGTTGGATTGTTTTTGTTGGATTTAGGAGAGGCTGTCATTGTTTGTTGACAGCCATTGCTCCAATTGATTTATGATGCTGTAGTTCTTGTCTTGCTGTGTTTATTAGAGGGAACTTGGGCTGTAATTGTATAGATCATCTGCAATAATCTATGGAATTTATTATGAAGAGGGGGAATGTTTGTTTGCTGTAGATCGTGCATAAATAGATTAAAAAGAATTTGTAGATATAGGATGGATGCCCCTATATGCATGGGGGATGTCCATTATGTAATCTGTAGCTATAGTATGTAGAGTGTGTGGCGCCCTATGTAATGGTGCCTAACTGGGGAATGCCTAAATTTAATATCTGTAGGTATGAGAGGTGTGGCGCCCTTGTATAACTACAGTAGCTGTGCAATCAGATAGGAAGTTTGCTATTATCATTTCAGGAGGAGTAGTGACCCTAGATTACTCTTGCTGTGCAGCCAGATAGAAAGTTTGCTATTATTTTTTTGTCATTGATGTTTATTTCTGTATTTAATAGGTCATAAATTCATTTAGAGTAATTGTTTTTCAATGCAAAGTGGTTTTTTGTTACCAAAACCTCAATCCAAGTGGCTTTGCACTCCTACCAGATTCGCAACCACAACATTTAATACGCTGTAAGATATTAACTTGTGCGCGATCTTGTACTTAACCTATATCTCGATCATCTTCCTCCTCAAAATCATTGAGGGAGGCTGTACAGCATTGTTCCTCTTGTTCAGCAGCTCCACGCGACATGCCGCAATCCGATCAAGAATAGCTGGGCTACTCGGCTGTATTGCGAGTATATGGTACAGAGCCCGCACTCAACTCTCACATCCTGTTAGATCCCATCACACCAAGATGAGGTGATTTGTATATCCACTGGACCCTTCCGATCTTCCTCCTTTGTGAGCCTTTGAGAGAGTAAATATCCTAAAATGTGGTGCCATTCTCTCTTCGAAGGGAATACATATATGCACAAGTTATCCGCGTTCAAACCCCAATACCATTGATGTCCATACCATCCTCGAATTTTTCGAAGAGATTATCCTAAGAATCCTCCATACTGTCCAATCCGATTGCAAACAGTTTTACATCCTTAACTTCCTCAGCATTCCATTGTACTGGCACTCTGTACACCATCTCTTTATTATAGGTACTACAATAGCAGGTGCTTCAGGGATTTGTCTGCTCGCTTACCACCACCATTGTGATGCCCTCTTAGCACAAGGGGTGCTTTGTTTGCGCATAAATATTGTGGTACCTCCTTTCCAGTTACCTCTCTATTGTGGAATTCCATAACGTTATATAGTCCTTATTATGTTTTTCCTGCTGCATATTTTTATCTATCCCCTCTTTAGACCTCATCTGCGCTCATCTAAGAGATTTACATTACATTTAGGAAAAAGCCCTTTCATATTTATTTTATTATATATTTTATTGTCATGTCCCCTCCTTGTAAAGGGCTCAACCTGTGAGATTTATTAACCCATAAAAAAAGTATTCTTAAAAACGTTTTTTAAAAGATAAAATTTAATATATCTGTATATTATTTCAAGTAGCCCTGCATTTTTCACCCCATCTTTTTCTAACTATTTTTATGCCATAAGATTTTTATATGGCAGAATCAAACAGTCCCGCCCTCCAAAGACTCTAGTAGAGGCTCAATTGGAATGGTTGAAAGCAGTGTGAAAATAGTGCAGAGATATGGATTTATTTATGTCTTATTCTAAAGCATTTAAGAAAATATAATAATTTGAATTCATCTAAATATCTAAGATGACAGTTTTAAACCTAATTACCCTAATATTAGAAATAAGTTTAATATGTAAAGTAGTTAACCTTGTTTGGTGGAAAAGTCGTCAAAAAAGGAATAGTCTATTTTGCTAAACAATCAGTCTTAAATATGACCATAAATAACAACATTTATAGTTATAATGGACTATCATCCACACAGACACATTCACTTTCTGTGAAGTTGTTCTTGACTTGGTGTTACGATTTTTATTGTCATAGATAAATTTTATAATTAGCTTTTATAATAAACTTAATTTAGTTAAATGGAATAATGTCATAAAATGATGATAGGCCATGGGCACTCTAATACAAATCCCTAAAAAGAGAAATATACATACTTTAAATTAATTAATATTTACATTTTACAAAGATACCTTTACACTACTCTACTAATCCAAACAATCTCTATTGTTTGAACCTTCCCACTACTTATCTTATATGATTTCTTTCCTTTGAACTCCTCTTCAATACATGAACTCCTTCACCAGAAAATAGGCAATTAATCTAATAAATAATAATAATAATAATAATAATAATAATAATAATAATAATAATAATAATAATAATAATAATAATAATAATAATAATAATAAAAATAATGACATACTTCTAAAACAATTTCTTTGTTGATGAAATAGCTAAATTTAAGGAAATTGCAATTACTGACTAGTTTTCAACATTGACATCACATGATTCTAAAACACACTGGGTTTTAATGAAAACCTATTAAAATCTTATTTTAATTTAAATGTTTTAAAATATTGCTGAATATTCGTATTTTGTCGTAAATTTAAGATATTGATGATAATATCCATACATCATTCAATATTGAATCATTCATCTCTCCATATAATGATTATATTATTAGTATTATCCAATTCAGACTCACACTCCCAAAATCATCTCAATCTACTTCTCATTGACTGGAAAGTGTTTTTATTTTATATATATTTTTTTATATTTGATAGTGTTGATTGATCTTCAAATGAGATTGCCTCTTTTCATGGATCTTTAGTACAACTTGGCTTGATATTTGGTTGTATTGCATTCTTTTAGGCTTACTTATATCTTTTTATTTAATTTCAGATCTTTCCAAACAATGAGACATGCTTTGCTTTAGCAGATAACATTAAAAATGAAGAATTAGACCAAAAGGCATCAATAAAGTCAGGGAAATGAGGGAACCAAATGTTGAATTTGAGTTTGATGAAGGGCTTGTCAACATGGAAATCATAAAACTGACATCACAATGATTGGCGGAGAAGTCAAGTAGCTGAAAGTATGTAGATGTAATGTTGAATGTCTTTTATTTTTTTGATCTCAAAGTTAGAAAACATATTAAGAGAACAGAATATTTACTAACTATTATTATCTTAATTATAAGAGTCTATTATTATTTTATGTGAATTTAATATAATTATTATTAATTATATTATTAAATTTAACTATTATTATTATTAATTTATTATTATTAATTATTATTATTTATTATTAATTTATTATTATTATTATACCTTTAAATCCGAAAAGGGAAAGATTGTGTCACTCGTTCCACTTGTTCGGGTACCATACATCCCGCATCAACCAGATGTTTCAAATGCCACAAATTTGGTCATCCTCAAAAATATTTCAGATCTCCCCAGTTCATCTGTCAGAGGTGTGGTGACCCTCTCCACATATTGTGTGAGAACTCGCTTTGGTGCCCGAATTTAAAGGGTTCGCATCAGGCGTCATCTGTGTACTGTTCCTCTTTTCTATTTGAAAAGGTATCCTTAAGAGCAGTGCACAATATATACCAACGCCGTCAGGCCTCTAGTACCGCCTTGCGAGAAATTTTCCGACTATATCCACTCTCTCTTATACTGCTGCGGTGACCAGGCCTGTATCTACCACCCACCTTCCATCGCTCTGTCGCTAATCTACGAAAATTCTAGCAATATATTACCAGAATCGGTATAATACCGTAACTACTGCTGAAGAAACATTACTCAGCAAATCGATAACTGCGAACCCACATTACTCATACCTGACATAATTCCTGTACTGAGTCGCTCATTACAAAATCCCCAAGTCCATACATCTAACTTCATATATATATTATTACCGGTATAGTATAATATATATATATTAATAATATATATATATATATATATATATTATTATAATATATAAATATATTATATATAATATATATAATATATATATATATATATATATATATATAATTTAATATTATATATATATATGATATAATATATGGGTACTATCATATGGAGAGTTGCGGATAAGAAAGAAAACCGTTCTGTTTTTGCTATAAAAAAAAGAACATTTGTTTTTTGGATAAAAAAGACCTAAAATGGACAAAAAGTGTTTTTATTGATTTTTTTTTGTTTTTGTTTTAATATACATAATATTTACAAATATATCATGCTCTTTTTTAGGGTATTAAGCGCATTAAATACAGTAAATAGAGCAATACGCTTAAAAGAGGTAATACCAATATATAAAGTAGTAGAGTTAAGTGATATACATAGAACGTTGTCTTATTAGAGTGCTTACTTAAGGGCATATAATTATTACATTTCACATGATCTGATGATTTTATTGATTACTTAAATATTATTATTATTATTCCAATTTATTATTATATTATTAATGTATTATTATTATATATATAATATATATATATATATATATATTATATATATTATATATATATTAGGCTATATTTAATTTCTGTTATATAAAAAAAAAATTATAGCTATATATATATAGTATAATATATATATATACAGCACGATATATATATAGTATAAATTATCATTATATATATAATGACTAAAGCTATATATATATATATAGTAATATATTTGAATATTCTTTATATATATATATATATATATATATATATACCATATATATATAGTATAATATATTTATTATATATATATTATATATAATATATATATATATAACATTTATATTTAGTAATAAGTACTAAATCTAACTTATATTATTAATATTTAAGATATATGTATATCATGTATATAGTGTAATACAGTATTGATAAATATAAGGTTTATTGAATAACATATACGAATAGGAATGGCATTTATATTGTTGTTCATTGTTTGCTTATATATATATAATATGATATATATAATAGGTATCGTATACAATGAGCTAAGTATATGAGTATAAAATAGCTATTATAATAAAAAATATGAGGTATTTATATATATGTACTATAGTATATATATCATAACTATGTCGTTACATTATATATATATATATATATATATATATATATTATTATATATATATATAATATATACGGTAGATATATATATATATACCATTATTTAACTACATTCTAGTGCCTCCCCAGACTGGTGGTTAAGGTGTGTAACAAGCATCAGAAAAGAAAAGCAGTAGAAGAGTAAGATGACAAAAGTCGGAAAGAAAGGCCCAGCCTTCCCCCCCCCCCCTCTGTTCCATTAATTAGTAAGGACTCGTTCGCAGTCAGAAAAATCCACCACTATAGCTCACCGGGACGTGACGCGACCCTACTACGGTATAATTCGTCAGTGTGAGAGCATTAATGTTTATCCTCGTATGCACCCTAGGTGGGCCACAACCAAACCCCCTCACAGAAACCTCATTCCATCCTCTCTTTATTATTGTCATCTCATTCTCCGCCTCTGAGCAACTCACATATCTCCTCTCAGTATATTCGTTTATGGACTCAATCCACTTTTTCTTCGATCTCCCAGCCGGTCTGTTTTTCCCAAACACTCGCCACTATACATCTGCTTAAACCGACTATCATTCATCAACCTATTCCACATGTAAGCAATACCATTCTCCAATCATATCTTATTATTCATTCTGATTAAAAC
>JABUQX010039017.1:32500-40000 GCA_015478945.1 Trachelipus rathkii
ATTTAATATATATAATATATATATATATATATATATATATATATATATATATATATATATATATATATATATATATATATATATATCAGGTAAACGTTCGTTTACCAGATGCAAAACTAAGGAGAGAGGGAGGGGCACCTAGGTGCTATATTTCCCCTATATAAGTAGGGGAATAAAAGCTCTCAAACTCCTTGAATTACAAGTGGAAAAATACTGGAGGCATACGAATGCCTAACAATGCCAACTTTTTAGGGTTAAAGATTCAAACTTGTAACGGATTGGGGAGAGCTTGTGGAAGCCGCCTTGAGAGGCCCCAGCCGAGGGAGGATTATTATTTTAGACGCCGGACGAAACGGTTGTGTTGTTAGATATCATAGGGCCAAAGAAAGCCGGCAGTTTGCCGTGTCATTATTATTAAATCCAATTAACTTTGTCTATTCCATAATTAAGTACTTTCTGACCATTGTGATTACAAAATTGATTATATCATCTGTCATATTATTATTTCACGTGCACAATTAATAAACTTCAAAAGCAGAAAAACCCTTTTCACTCCATCATCCAATTATTAATTACTTATTTAATTGGTCTGAGTAATAACCTCAGATCATAATCTGGCGACAGCCCATAGTGACCTTACATCATTATTATTAATTATTATAATTAAAAATCCCCTTCTGAACAGTGAAAAACGGTGTGAAAAAAAAAGTATTTGAATAAACTGTGAAATTTGTGATAGTGCTATCAAAAATTAACTGTGTTCGTGCATTTAAATAATAACTGTGGAAAGTGATATCTGATAATAAATAATTATAAAAACAGCTTGAAGAAAAAAAGCGGTATTAGAAAAAAAAAAAAAAAAAAAAAAAAAAAAAAAAAAATTTGAAACGCTTCAAATAACGAACTTTTGCCCATAGCAACAAACGCTGAGAGCCATTTAGAATAAACGCTTTTGAAAAAAAAAAAAACACTCAAAGTCTTTCTTTTGTTCACGAAAACCTTCAGGGGGCTAATAAGAAAAACGCGCGCCAAGTCTCAGAGTGGGGAGAGGAAAGCCTACCTCCCCCAAAGGACAACGAGCGAAGAAATCTCCCTCACCCCCAAAATCAGCCTCACCATCTTTAGTGGAAGAATCATCTACGAGTTCAGAAAGTGAACGTGAATGTACGCCTCAAAGAAACAGACATAAGTCGCCCGTACATATAAGAAGACGTTCATTCGGAAAGGGGCGAAGAAACAAAAGCTCTCTTTCATCCCACCAGCTTCCCGCCTTCGATGGCTATGATATTGTCAGTTGGTTGTCTGCTACCAACGCGGTATTTAAACTTAACGGAATAAATGAGGGCTCTGAGAAAGTCCGACTTTTAGCCTCAATTCTCCCAAACAGTCTTGTTTCTACATTACAATTCCCATTGCGCGAAAATGCGTATGAAGAATTAATGAATAGGATCGAGGAAACTTACTTACCAGCATTAAAACAGCGGGTGAGAGATGTCTTCAAAAAAGGGATGGAGAAAACAGAATTGCCCAGTCATTATCTCAATCGTGTGAAAGAAGTGTTGGGAAGAAAGAACTTTGATTTACTCGTCGAGAATAACCCAAAATTTGCCCAAGAGCTCTTTCTTAATGAGATGCCGACTCAGGTCCAGATGAGTCTTTATTCATTAGCGCAAGATAATGACATCAATAAACTGGTATTGGTAGCCGACGATCTTTTCAAGAACTTTGTACATAAAAATTTCCAACCGATGCCCCAATACGGGAGAGATCCCCCATACTGGGGAAATGTGAATCAGCTTTCAGAAGAGACCAATTCGAACCAATATAACCGCTCACGAAGTTACTCACATGAACGCGACTCAAGAAAGGAACAAGCGGAGACTCAGCAGAAGATTCTGACTCAGCTTCAAAACATATTGGACACAGCCAAGAGCGTGGCCGAGTCGCTAAGCCAGCTGGCACAGAGACAGCCGCCTTCTACTGGCTGGCAGCCGCCAGCCAATGACTGGCAGCCAAACTCAAGGAGGGGTAGGAGCCAGCCTAGACGTAGATATGAGAACTATGCTTCACAACAGAATAATGAGGCCTATAATAATGTCTGTTTCTATCATAAGAAGCATTGGTTAAAAGCATACAAATGTGAGTCTGAAGAATGCCCGCTTTATACTCTGGTATACCCTCACGAGGGGGGGCTGCTGCCAACCCCCATCATACAACCACCACTCAGGGAAACTAATATCGAGGTCATCATCTCACCCAGATGACCGCAGCTCGAGAAGAAAACGAGGTAAAACAGTATCTTTTAATAATTATGTAAAGATTTTCAAATTTAATGCTGAAACAGGCTATGGCAATATTAAAACTAATAATAATAATAATAATAATGAATAAAGAAATATTAAAAATAATAATAATAATAATAATAATAATAATAATAATAATAATAATAATAATAATAATAATAATAATAATAATAATAATAATAATAATATAAAATAAATATTATATAATACTGAAATTCATGTTAAAAATAAATAAATTAAAAAATGTGTCTATTGTTAATACCTGTGAGGTTGAAAAACCCGAAAGCGATTGCCATATAAGCGAAACTGATATTGAAAATGAAATAAAAAAAGATCAAATTGCCATAGCCCATATATTAAATAATAAAAATATGAGAGAGATTAATAATCAGGTATTATGTAATTATAATTCTAACATGCATGTCGGTTATACTTTCTTTAATAATTATTTGAGTATTGGATATGAGAATGATCGGAAGGTATTATCATCGAGCTCAGTATGCGAAGCTTTGGGAGAGACGGGTGATATATGTTTAAATTCTAATTTGTGCAGAGAACCAATTATCTCAGCCGTCCAAGAAAAAACAAATAGCACTCCTCTCTCTAAAGGTGATGTAGCTGGCTCTAAGTTATATAAAGTATTGAATAGAATTGATAATAAATTTTATATATTAGATTCTGGCTCGGAAATCGATCTGATTAGGGCTAGCCCCATTCATAGGTCGAAACGACCCATGGGCCACATTTTAGCCGCCAACGGCACCAAAATAAATGTTTACGATTATATTAATATAGATTTAGACATTGGTTTGAATAAAATATATAAACACAAATTGTATATAGCAGATGTAAAACTAAACATATTAGGTATCACTTTTTTGAAACATTTTGGGTTTGGTATAGATTTTAAGAACGATGTACTCATTGATCCTAATACCAATCATACCGTATTATTAAGGCCCGGTCATTCTATATCCTCTTTAAAAATAAACGCACTCTCCCATGATCTTTCGCATGAATCTCCCCCTAAAACTCTCACCTCTTTGCCTTTTAGCCCACTCTTTCCTCTTAATGATATTTTGTATAAGTATAAAACATTATTTTTAAACCCGTATTTAGATGAGAATGTTCATTTAAAAATAAAACAACGAAAAAAATGGGATGAAATATTTTCTAAGTATGGGGGACAAGAAATGGGGGATACGAGAGAAGGAGGTGAACTGGAGACAGAATTGGGGGGAGGGAAAAAAGTGGGAGATATACCCGAAACGATATTGAGGGAGTTGGCGCGGGCGTACCCATACAAACCAACTATAAAGGGCCCGCCTATAAGGTTACCTGGCCGAAGGGTCCCGCATAAACTGTATGAAGCAACAAAAAAGGAATTAAATCAATTAGTAGCGGCAGGTGTGTTGAAAAGAGCAAGTACCACCTGGTCAGCGCCTTTTAGTGTTTTGGATAAAGGAGGGGGGAGAGTTAGACTAGTGACAGATTTTAGAGAACTTAACAAAAGAACAGAGGTGGATATATTCGGTCTCCCAAATATTTACGATGCTATTTTCGCACTCAAAGGTGCTCGGTATTTCAGCAAGGTAGATTTGACGAGCGGCTTTTATAACCTGCCATTGCATCCTGATTGCCAGAAGTACTTTGCAATCACGAGTAATCTGGGAACGTTCTTATACACCTCTCTGCCAATGGGCTTTATAAACTCACCGGCAGCATTTCAAAGAATGGTAAATATATTACTATCTGACTTAAAAAATTGTCACGTATATATTGACGATATTTTACTGTTCACAGAAACAGCTGAAGAGCATGAAAGACTCGTGGAAACTGTGTTAAAAAGATTAAATTATTTATATATCAGTGTGAATGAAAAAAAGAGCAGATTTGGAGTTTCTGAAGTAGAATATTTAGGCTTCATAATAAGCGCTGAAGGTGTTAGAGCGAATCCAGAGAAAGTTGCTGAGATAGTAACTTATAAGAAACCGCATAATATTAGAGAAATGAGAGGATTAATAGGAAAACTTTCGTTTTACAGAATAATGCTTCCTTGCTTAGCAGATTTAATGGGTCCATTAACAGACTATTTAAAAGGAAAATCTTATTCCAGAAAAAGAATACTGTGGAACGAGAGGTCTGAGAAGGCTTTTAGCGCTGTTCAAAACGCTATAAAAAATTCATGCCTATTAGCCTACCCTGGTACTTCAACCCCCATAAAAATATTCATTCATGCCTCTTCAAATGCTTTATCAGGCGTTATCCTAGGGGACGACCCAGCAAGCCGACCCTACGCTTTCTTCTCCTCAACCCAGTCGGCTATTGAAAAAAGATATGATGATATAAGTAAACAATTATTAATACTAAACAAAATGTTTAACAAATTCGGGTACCTACTAAGTGGGAGGAAAATAACGATATATACTCATTTGAAAGAATTAATTACCTTATATAACAAAACAAATGATGTATTAAATCAAAACGCAAAACAGGTCCGGCAACTTAATTTACTAAGCTCTTATAATGTAATTTTCAAATTAATTAGTATAAAATCCAATCCGTTAAACGAATATAACATTAAAAATAATTCCAATTTTCAAGTAGCGAACGAACAAACAAACAAAAAAGAGAGTGAAGAAACACTTGACAAAGGTTCATTCATAGGCCATTTAAATTTTACAAATAATACTATAAGGGAAGGCCATAAAAATAGTTGCCGTAAAGTTGTAGAAAATAGTATACAACCCACGCAGACCTTTAACCAACCGCATATGTTACCCGAGACACGTGTCGCTTTAGAAAGAAATTTACTATCCAGGTACGAAAGAGAAAAGGAAAAGGATGATAAAAGAGAGAATAGAGAAATATTAGAAGAATTAACAGTAAATTTGATTTCAGAATGCAATAAACGAAATAAGCTAGTGATAGATAGATTCTTAAAAAGTATTGATTACAAAAACATAAGCGAAAAGCAAAAAGAAGATACATTTATAAAGTCATTAATCAATAACCGAGAAAAAAGTGGGTTGAAAATGGTCGAACAGCAATTCTGGTTTAATAAAGAAATTTTAAAGATTTTTGTGGATGTATCAATGGGGTATTCGCGTGTCATTTTGCCCGAGACCTGTATACCGGAAGTGGTAAGGACGTTGCACTTGCAAGGTCACCTCGGGATTAAGAGAACGGAAATTGCAGTGAAGTCGGAGTTTGTATTTGAGAAGATTCACTCGCGGGTTAAAGAGATCGTTAGAGCTTGTAATGAATGCCAAATAAACAAAAGCGCTCGCACTATTAGTCCTAATTATGGCCAGTTCAAAGAGGTGACCTATAAGTTTGAAATGTTGCAAATTGACATTCTTAAGATGACCCCCTGCCGGGGGTATAAATACTTGTTTACTGCAATCGATAGGTACAGTAGTTATCTTTTTGCCATCCCTTTAAAGGAGATGAATGCTGAAAGCGTCATTAAAGTCTTATTGTATGAGATTCTACCTTTCACTGGAGTGCCTGACAAAATCCTCAGTGACAATGGAGGATGCTTTAAAGCTCATCTGTTTGAAGAGGTCTGTAAGATGATTGGGGCAGAACATATCTGCACCACAGTGGGAAGCCCACAAGTCAACGGAAATCTTGAAAATAGGCATCGAGTTTTATTAAGCAGCCTTCGTTGCATGTTAAGCGAAAATGAGTTCAAACATCACGATTGGGTATCAGTCCTGCCGTTTGCGCTCTTTGCAATACGAACGTCCCCTCTAAATGAAAATGGTATCACAGCGTCTCAGGTGCTCTTTGGCCAAAACGTGAATATACCGGGAAGATTAGTAGACACAGAGAGACCTGGAGAAGCTATGTGTTATGATAAATATTTAAATAAGCTAGCGGGGTTGTTTGCTAAGCCGTTGGCACCGAGAGCCACTTTGAAGAACCGATCCGTGTTCGTTCCTAAAAATTTGAAGGAAACAAAGCTAGTTCTTGTAAGAAACAAACAATATAATTTAGGCAAGCTAGAAGCAAAGTATAAAGGGCCTTATAAGGTATTGCGCTTCACTAATAATACAGTTTATATCTTAAAAAATGGTCAGCCTGTAGCAGAGAATTTAAGAAACATAAAGATCTATTACCATTTAGCGGAGGCCGATCAGAGTAGAAAATAGCAGAAAAATAAAAATAATAAAATTGTGAGAGAAAGAAATCATAGGTAGACAACCTCTTACTAATCTTTTCTTTTACAGGTAATTCGGTCAAAGGTTATGTAATTAGAAATTTTGCAAGTGCAAAGATTGTGTACACAAATTATTGAATAATAATATTTAGTAGTTGTAATTTACCCTCCTCAAGTAGTTTTCCTCCTATCTTCCTTCCTCTATCCTTGAGATTGTTTGTAATAGAATTAAGGAAGGCATTCTGTGTGGCTAACTATCAAACATATTGAAATTATCTCAAATGGAAGCTCTCTTCCATTTGCTGTTCCAATTTGTTCGAGCTATACTCCAGGGACACCACTTTGATCAGGTAAACGTTCGTTTACCAGATGCAAAACTAAGGAGAGAGGGAGGGGCACCTAGGTGCTATATTTCCCCTATATAAGTAGGGGAATAAAAGCTCTCAAACTCCTTGAATTACAAGTGGAAAAATACTGGAGGCATACGAATGCCTAACAATGCCAACTTTTTAGGGTTAAAGATTCAAATTTGTAACGGATTGGGGAGAGCTTGTGGAAGCCTCCTTGAGAGGCCCCAGCCGAGGGAGGATTATTATTTTAGACGCCGGACGAATCGGTCGTGTTGTCAGAGATCATAGGGCCAAAGAAAAGCCGGCAGTTTGCCGTGTCATTATTATTATATCCAATTAACTTTGTCTATTCCATAATTAAGTACTTTCTGACCATTGTGATTACAAAATTGATTATATCATCTGTCATATTATTATTTCACGTGCACAATTAATAAACTTCAAAAGCAGAAAAAACCTTTTCACTCCATCATCCAATTATTAATTACTTATTTAATTGGTCTGAGTAATAACCTCAGATCATATATATATATATATATATATATATATATATATATATAATATATATATATATATATATATATTATATATATATATATATATATATATATATATAATATATATACTGTATAGTTATACAGTATATATAATATATATATTATATAATATATAATATATATAA
>JABUQX010039018.1:5000-7500 GCA_015478945.1 Trachelipus rathkii
TTGTTATATTTATTTGGGGGTGAGGGGTAGTTTATGTATATATTATAGTGGGTGAATTATATGAGTATATATATTATTATTATGGTAATAGTATTTATTTATAGTAGTATTTATTTTGGAGTGGGTATTTATATATTAGGTTAATTATTATTGAGGTTTATATGTTATTATATATAGGGGTAGTGAGTATAAGGTATTTGGGGGATTACCGTATTATTGTAGGTAGGGGGTAAGTAGGGGAGGTGAGTGAGGGGTAGGGTGTTATTTATATATATGTAGTGAGTAGGTGGGGGTAGTATTATTTATGTGAGGGTTCTTATAGGGGTACGGGTTATAGGGTTTATATTGTTTATTATATATATTATAGGTATAATAGGGGTATAGGTTGGTGGGTATATATAGTATTTAGGGAGGGCTGTTATGTTATGAGTGTTGAGTATGTAGTATGTGGGTAAGGTTAGGTGAGGTAGTAGGTATAGTCAGTTGATTGATAGGTATGTCGAGATATTTGTAAGGTTTTTGAGTATATAATTGGGTTGTAGGTTTGAGTTATATAGTGGTTAGTAGTAGGGTATTATTTTAGGGTATGGGTTATTTATGGGTTATTTATAGTATTATTGAGGTATATATAGTAGGGTAGTAGGTTGGTTTTAGTATGAGGGGTTAGTAGTAGTGATATAGTGAGGTAGTATAGTATTATGTAGTTGGTGTTTATAGGGGTGTTGGGTGTATAGGTGAGGCTAGGGGAGGGGTGAGTATTGGTTTATAGGGGTAGGTAGTTGTTGTTGAGTATGAGGGGTAGGGTTGTGGTGATGAGTAGTTGGAGTGATGTGGGGGTGGTTGGGTAGTTATATTTGTTTTATTTGATGGTTTATTATATTGTAGTGTTATTTTTATTATATTGTATTTTTAGTAGGGTATTTAAGATAGTAGAGTGAGGTATTAGGGGTGTTAGTATATATATTAGTAGTTATTAGTGAGTTATTTGTGTTGTTTGGGTTGTATTGGTTGGTATATTATATCTATATATATATATATATATTAATTAGTAGTTAGGGTTATATATTATTATGAGTGTGTGAGGTATATGATTCCGTTATTATTTTATATATTGGTAGTAGTAGTATAGTGCTATATAGTATACTATTAGATAGTAGTTTAGGTAGGTAGTTTAATTCTTTGTTATTCCATAGGTTTTAATTGTAGGTGTTAATGATGGGTATTGTGTGTGGGTTAGTAGTGTGTGTAGTAGCGTATAAGGGGTGATCGTTGTAGTGAGTTAGATTAGTTGGTGGGGTTTGGTGGGTGTTAGTGATGTAGTAGGGGTTGGTGATAGTATATGTTGAGGCGAATATTATATAGTTATATGTGGGTGTAGTAGTATTTAGAGGTTTGAGGTGGAGTTGAATTATAGGTATTATATTTATAGTATATATATTTTTAGGGTAATGGATGGAGGGGTACGTAGGGGGTGGGGTATTTGGTATTTATTTAGCGTTTAATATATATATAGTATTACGTAGGTTAGGTGTTCTATTGTTTTTTATGAGTGATTTAGGGGGGGTGGGGGGTTTTTGTACTAGTCGTATGAGTGCGTATAGGTTGGGGTATGTATGTTAGTATGGTGTATATATATGTTGGTGGGTATATATTTGTAGTAGGGGGTAGATATAGGGTTTGAGTGAGTATGTATTTATTGTATATTATTTATAGGTTTATAGTTGGTATTATTGTCATTGTAAGGTTTATTTATCATTTCCTTTTTATATTAGGATGGAGCAAGAATTTTGTGTTATAGTATTGATTATTTTAGATATTTATTAGTGTGGGTGGTGTTTTTTATATATATTTTTGTAGATTCAGGGTATATGTTTTTAAGTGTGTGATCGGGGTGGTTTTGGGAGGGTTTGGTTGCGGGGGTATCGTCTTTATCAATTTATTGTATTTATATTTTGTCCTGTCCAGTTATGAATCAATATGAGTGTTTAGAGGTGGAATGTTATGGTTTGGGGAGTGAGGTGATGAGAAGGTGGGAATGAATCATTGATACTATTCTTGCTGATGAATACTGCCTGTTTAGTTTGAGGATTGGCAGAAGGTCTGTGAGTATTTTGTAAGGAGTGTTGAGAGATTGTGTGGTGGACAAAAGGTCGTTGAAGATTATATTAAGCCAGGTAAGAGTAAAGTGTTAGTGTTTGAGGAGGAGGAAACAGATGAGGGGATGGGGTTATAGATTAGAGTAGGAGGTGTAGTATTAGAAGAAGTAAAGGTTTTTAGATATAGATATTTAGGGATGGAATTGGGTAAGGAAGGAGGGATGAATGGAAGAGATAGATCACAGAGTAAGAGAAGGAATGAGAGCATTGAGTGGTCTGAGGAATTATTGGAAAGGGGGGGATTTAATCACATAAACTTATAGATAAGTATGTTTTGAAGAAATATGTGTTCGCAGCGGTACTAATATGGGTGGTGAAAATTGGGGGTTGAATGCTAGGTCCAG
>JABUQX010039018.1:50000-52500 GCA_015478945.1 Trachelipus rathkii
GAGTTTCTGACCTTTAAAAAATTAGGATTAATGAATGGGGGGAATGTAAAGTTGGATGGGGGGGGAAAGGAAAGTTTGGGAATTATTTCTATTAAAATTACCTAGTAATATCTTCATTAAAAATGATTTATTTCGATTTTTTTTGTGGTTTATATGTGCTTAAATTGAATTACAAGTTATTTTCAATAGCTTTTTTTTACAAAGAATGCAAAATTTATCATTTTCTGAACATCTTACATAGCTAACCTTAACAAAACTTAACCAACTCTAGCCTAACCCAAGCTACTTAACCTAAACTAACCTGAAAAAATAGGTAATTATAATTCTAGCAGGATATTGCCAGAAAAAGAGTTAAATTTCGCATTTTGATCAAAAAAAATTTTGATTTAAAATCACTTTAAATTCAGTTTAAAATCAAATAACAAACAAATATTGCTTTAAAATAATATTTAACATAAATATCACTGGGAAAATAAAACAGAAATTGCACAAAGCTTAAGTTATTATCATCAGAATTACTATTGTTTTTTTATTATTACTATTGTTTTTGGACATTATTAAGTTTACTGAAAATAACTTTTGAAAATAATTTGAAAGAGAAGTAGAAAACACATTTGCACAGATTTCCTGAAGCGTTTCGTCTCTGAACTTGAGACATCTTCAGAGGAAAGTTTTTCTTAATCGAATGAGTGTCGATTAGTTGATATATAAAAAAATTAAATCAAATAATGTTGTTTAACTGATAATTCATTAAATTTTAAGTCAATATCGGGTCTACGAGTTTTGATGTATAAGGCCTCCCCCATCTTAAATTTATCGACCAAACTGTGATTTTTGAGTTGCTTGTAGAGTTAATGTGGGTATTATTATTATTATTTTAAAACTTCAAATGCAAAAGACTTCGATAAAGAGGAAAAATGCCTACGCGGCATTATTAATGCCAACATTAAATCTACAAGCAACTCTAAAATCACAGTTAAACAATACAACAAAAGAAGAAAACTTTCTTCCTGCTTCTCTACTAAGGATATAACCTTTCAGGTAATCACCATGTGGTGTACCAATTCAAATGTTTCGAGTCTGACTGTACGTCGACTTATATGGGTTACATGACTAATGGATTAATAGATAGGGCATACCAGCACCGCTCTAAACCCATTTAAATATATGAACATTTATTCACTGAGCATAACAAGCAACTGTAACTTGATATTATCAAAAGTCATTTAAATTTTAACTCCTCATGCGGGGGGGGGGGGGGGGGGGGGGGGGGAAGCTTCAAAAAAATAAAAATACTGAAGCTATATGCTAAGATATCACAAACCAGTCAGTAACATAAAGTTTAAGGTAATGTCCCTTAGAATAAATATATAAAATGCTACCTGAAATTTAATAATTTATAATCTTAAATCTTGTGTAAAATAATTCATTCATTTAATAGAATCCAAACTCTGAAGATGTCCGAGGTTTACGGACAAAACCGGTCAGGAACTAATAAACATAAATATACCTCATACTTTCTTTGTAAATTATTTTCTAGAATGGTATTTAAGAAAAATTAAATGGAAGATTAGAAGAAAATTATTTCGTGAATTGAAGCTAAAAGGAAAATTTTTATTTTATTACTTAATTAATTATTATTATATTATTATTATTATTATTATTATTTATTTATTATTATTATTATTATTATTCTTAAATAATTTTATTTCTATTATAATTATTATTATTATTATTATTATTATTATATTATTATTATTATTATTATTATTATTATTATTATTATTATTATTATTATTATTATTATTATTATTATTATTATTATTATTATTATTATTATTATTATTATATTATTATTATTATTATTATCATTATTATTATTATTATTATTATTATTATTATTATATTATTATTATTATTATTATTATATTATTATTATTATTATATTATTATTTAGTATTATTTATTATTTATTATTATTATTATTATTATTATATTATATTATTATATTATTATTATTATATTATTATTATTAAATTATTATTATTATTATTATATTATTAAACGTATTATTAATTATTCTTCTTATTAATTATTTATTATTTGAAGTATTATTATTATTATTATTATTACTATTATTATTATTATTATTATTATTATTATATTAGTATTATTATTATTATTATTATTATTATTATTATTATTATTATTATTATTATTATAAATTATTATTATTATTATTATTATTATTATTATTATTATTATTATTATTATTATTATTATTATTATTATTATTATTATTATTATTATTATTATTATTATTATTATTTTACACGAACATTTTAAATTATTTAAATTAAAAATAAAAATAATAATTATTAATTTTATTTTTCAATCAATATAAAATAAATTTAACTTGTTCTTATTTGCAAAAATATTATTTTTGTTAATTTATAAAAATAATTTCAATGATTAATCTTAGTTTAGAATTTAATTTCAA
>JABUQX010039019.1:7500-36223 GCA_015478945.1 Trachelipus rathkii
TAGCTATCCTTTGCTATTGTTCTATAATTTATAGTGAATATCTTATCTTAGTCTTATATTTAAAATAATTATCAGAAATTATTTGCTTGTTTGAGAATTTATAATTATTACATTATTAGTTATTCTATATTAAACTTAGTAATAGTATACCAAAAATACATTTTCATAACTCTACCAGAGCACACACATGAAACATATAAATATTTATACTACCATATGAAAATTCATTTTGAAGGAAAAATATTCATCTTTCACATATATACTACCTATACCATACTATATGCATCTTTATTATATCATCAATATAGTATTATTATATTATATCTATTTAGAGTATAATATATTAAATGCCAATAAAAATATACTATTATCCATTATAAATAAATTCATTTCTTATTATCGTATGTCCAAATGTAAAATATGGTCTTACTACATAAGTTTCACATGTACATTATATATTTACTGTATCATTATATCAAATTATTAATATATTCATAATATGCTAAAAATCTCGATTATCTATTACTAATCTATCTTTCACTCTGTACAATATTACTGATTTTATTTATTCATTTATCTATTATTAATATTGATTATTAAAACTGGCTAAATCATATCAATAGAGAATTTGCTATCTATGAACTCTGACATCCTCAATTATTAATAACATTAAAATATTTTATTTAATATATGCATTTATAATATTATTATTAATTATTTTATATAAATCACTTATTCATTATTATTATTATTATTATTATTATGATTGAGTTATTTATTCATATGTAATTCATATTCACTCCTATGGATTAGTTATTATTTTTTATTATTTATCTATATATTTTTATTATTTTATGATTTTATTATTCATTATATTATTGCCTCCTTTTTATACTTTCAATTTAAACTATGTTTTTAATATTTTAATATTATATTTTTGTTTGCTCTTGATCTCACTATTTGACAAAACGTCGTCATTCATTAATATTATTCACCATTCATTCACTCACATTTAAATTATTAATTTAGTGAAAACAATATTTATTTAATGGCTCACTTATTTCTATCTCAAACATCTCAGACTCTCATGTGACTAGATCCACATTGAACATTATTTTAAACCGCCTATATCACCTACCATTCACGGAAAGATAACATGTAAGATTAGAAAGGGGTTTTCCCATACAAGGTTATGTGTAATCCCACGCTGACCCAGAAATTCTGGAAAAAATTTACGGTTATACACTATGTATCTTTTTTTCCTCCCTCGGAACAGACGTATGAGACTTGGAGATGATCGCAGAGAATCTTACGTTATCTTTATCATATTTATAAATAAATTTTTAATTTCTTCTTTGAGGAATATGTTAAATTTTTTTCTGAGAGTCTAGACTGTGGCAAGTCCTATATCACACTATATATTCAGATTCCCGTAGTATCCTACAAATTTTGCAGCGTTTTACCTAGAAATCCCCATGACCTTGACATTATATATGATAAGTCAATGAGTGAATCCGGCTAGATTATATTTGTTACCATTGTTTGGTTTATAGATACCGTACATTCCGAATTGGTCCTCACTTTATATTTCCTTTGAGGAGGATTTTCTAAATACTATCCTATTCAGCTTCAAAGTTAAATTGGGGGGGCGGTGGCTGCCCCTTGATCTCGCAATTAGAGCTCTTCTTTCTCTCCTCACGCTCTTAAAGAAATAAGATTCCAAGTCCAGACATCTCAATTTTACGCGAGTGTGCGCTCAGACTCCAACTCATCTCATCCTCCAGCGAACGGTGCGGGCTACTTCTGTTGTATGTACACCTTCCATGTTCATATCAACCTCACTCACTTAAGTTACTTTCACCTTGGACCCTTTGTTTTAGCCTCTCTCCCCCTTTGTTATCGGGATGCTGAGGCGTCTCACACTTTACGATACCTCCCCACACCGGTGCGAGTATATACAGATATCATAACCCTGCCCACCAATACATGTGCGCGGTAAGACGAAGCTCAGCGCCACTTGCTTTACTCAAACCCCTAACCGCACACTATTGAAGCTACTTACCTTAACAATGACTACTTACATCGCAGCTACATTCATGATAGTGTCGTACGAAACTGCACTCTTGCGCCTAGTTTAACTTCCACGTATATACTCAGCAGGATGTTATCACAAGCTTACGTGAAGTATGTCACATACACTACATCTTTGGCAAGTGCGCGAATTCATCTACTATATAAACGAACCAATCCACTTTTTCAATGTTTACCATAAGTCTGCTTTTCTGGTCAGCTATCTCTTCGTAATTCAACCATACACAGTCCTTGGTCTCACGCCGCCCAAGAGATACATAAGTTGGTGGTACTATTTGCGTGGGTCTTTCCGGTCACGTACATACACACTTAGCAGGCTTTTGTGTCTCACTGATAACCATCCCCCTCGCAACATAGCGCGCTGATTTCAATCTTATGAACACAGTATGAGTTCTACACTCCAATCCTCTCTCCTCTGGACCTGCACTCTAAATCCATCAAGGCCTTCAATTACATGCCCCTCTGTAACAGTACGGCTGCTGGAATATCCATATCACGCAAACCATAATCCTCTTTGTCGGTATATCAAAATCGGGCAGAATACACGCCAAGGCGGCGGCACCGGTTACACAGCGGGTGCTCTTAACCTCCGCTTTTTTCATTTTTTTCCGGGCCGGGCACCACACGCCGTCACATAACTTAAGTCGAAATATTTGACCACTACTATTCTTAATTCTATTCTGTTCATTCTTCCAGTTCGTTATTAAACAAGCATCATGTCGCTTCTCAATGGTCTATTTCGTTAAATTTACGTCTCAACATAATATTATATCTAAGTTATGCTATATTTCTTACCGCCCACTAAGAATAATCGCTACCTATACGATCTATTAATATAATATATATATAGCTGAGGTATTAAAGGTAACTTCACGTCGGGAGGAGGATTAAACACCACCTGGGGGTGCTCACGGCTCAGTGAAAAATGATATGAAACTTATGTTGGCAGTTGTTTTCATTGATGGAAATTCGTCTAAATTAATAGCGGTGATCATAAAAATAATTAATAATGTCGAAGATATAGAGAGGTAGCCTCTAGACTCATTAAATTATATAAAATTAATAATAATAATAAAAAAAATAATAATAATAATTAAATAATAATAATAAATAATAATAAAAATAATATATAAATTATAATATAATTAAATAAATAAATTAAAAATAATAATAATAATTAATAACTAAATATAAATTATAAATAAAAATAATTAAATAATTAATTAAATAATAATAATTAAAATAATTAAATAATTATAAATATAATTAATATAATTATAAATATAATAATATAATAATAATAAATAATATAATATTAATATATAAATATATATATATATATATATATATTAATATTATATATATATATATTATATAATTATATAATATATATATATATTATATATATATATTATTATAATATATTATATATATATATATAACTATTAATATATATATATATATATTATATATTTATATATATAATATATATAATAATATATAAATTAAATAATATATAATATAATAATATATTTATATAATTAAATATATATATATATATATATATATAATATTATAATATATATATATATATTAATATATATAATATATATATATATTATATATACTAAATTATATTTTACTTTATGTTACTAAATAAATAAAAATAGCTTATTTTTCCTGGAAGAATTATATAAAGAAAGAAAATAAAGACAGAAAACTAAGATTAACATTTAGTGTATTTGGAGTATCAGGACTATTATCACCCAGATACCGTATATTAGCGTGTCCTCTCAGCTATATATATTACTAAGATTAGTGAAAAGTATGAATATATTTGTGTAGTAGGTATTAATTAAATATATTAAATAATATATATAACTTATTTATATATATACAAATAATATATTACTATATAAATATTAAATATTATAAATTTAATTATACTTAATATATATATATTATATATATAATATAATATATATATATAATACTATATATATAATATTTATATATACGTGGTTTTGTTGATCGTTGAAGACGTAAAGGCGTGGCGCAGGAGGTGTATCTCATATCACATCACGTTAACCCTATCTCAGACGACTACGTATCTTTTACGATCATTAACTCGACTTTAACGTCTTCGACGTCTTAGGGTACGTAAAAACTTTTTACGTACCTATATAATGAGACGTAATAGATAGTTGCGCAAGTATAGTCATGTTGGGGTATAGGTTATATAGGGATATAATATATATTATTACTATATATTATATATATCATACCTACACATCAAAACCTATACCTCATAAGTGCAAACGTCTATATTATCAACTAGTTACCTTTATACGTACTTATATATAGTACTCATTTACTTTTTTACTGTGAGTCAACTCAATATATATATATATTATATAACAATCTTAATATATGTGATTAATTATATCACATATGGGATGTACATTAGCCAGTACTGATTATATATATAGCCATTATTGAATAATAGAGTAGTATATAGGTATAGTTATATATATATAAGACAAAGTATATAATAAATTAGATTAGTAGACAGTAAATGTATAATAGTAGTATATGAGTATATGATTAGAATGATGTAGTAATAAGTATGATCATAAGTTAAGTATAGTTATAATATGAATTATAAATAGTATATTAGTATTAGTTATAGTATAACTAGTAGTAGTATATAGTAGTATAAGTATGATAGTAGTAAAGAATTAATACCTAAGATATAAAACTATATTATACTATTATTATACAACTTCGTATGAATGCAATTTATAAATATTTTTCAACACTATAAACACGAAACAATGGACTTAAATAAATATAAGTTTTTACCACACTGAATACTAAAATCGTAATCACTGAAAACTAGCTTGAAAACTATAATTCTTAAATTACGTACAGTGATAATAAACATCAGTCCCAACAACAAAGTGAAGATTGTTTGATATATAAGACGTTTATAAAAATGATGCTAAAATACATAATTATATATGAGAAAAATATCATCAGATGAGATAATTAAATAAAAGTTCATAATGTTAATTAGGTTTCTGTATCTATATAATCATTGAGTATAAAAGTTTATTTCATTATATATATATAATATTATAATATATTATATTACTATATATAATTAATACTATATAATAATATATAATTATATTATATAATATATACAAATTAATAATAATTTATAATATATAATATCAAATATATATATTAATATATATATATATATTTATATAATATTAATAATATATATATATATATTATATATTATCATATGGAAATATAAGTGTTAACAGTATAAACAACCAAACTTGAATAATATACTAATATATTAGTATATATATTAATATATAATATATATATATAATGAATTATATATATAAATATATATATATATATAATAATAAATTATATATATTATATAAATATATATATATTAATTGAATATATATATAAAGAGATATTATATTATATATAGATATATATATTTAATTATATAATATATAATATAATATATTATATATTAAATAATTAAATATATATTATATAATATCTATATATAAATATATATATATATATATTATATTATATAATATATATATATTTATATAATATAATCTACATTTTTCTTCCATTATTTATATTAGTGAGCTCACTGTATAGATAAATTTATTCTTATAAAGAAAATATAAATAAGATACGTATACAATTGATCTAATATATATATATATATAAACCTAATAAAATCGATAATGGAATGACTTATCTTATACCAATAATATCATCAAGCTAATGATATAGATAAGCCTGAAGATCAGCTATATATATAGAAGAAATATTATTTTAAATAATAATAATAATAATGATATATATATATATATATAAATAAGATAATATATATTTATATATAAATAAATATAATAATAATATAATTATATATAATAATAATAAGAAAATATAAAATAAAATAATAATAATTAATATTATAATAATTAATTAAAGTAAATAGTGAATTCTTTATAATTAATATATTATAATATATTAATTATAATAATAATAAATATATATAATATATATATATAAATATATAATAATATAATATATATAATATATATATATATTATAATATATAATTATATATATATATTATTACAATTATATATTAAAGTTGATTGAACTTATATACTGGAAATGTTAAATATTATTGAGGACTGATTTAGGATAGCTGGAATAGCACGGATATCAGGACGGCTTTATGAAAAGGATGAAGGAGTTAGTTTACGGATAGTTAGCGGATTAATGACGGATTCTAAATAGCTGAGGATGTTACCAGATGCGGATATTAGCGGTTAATATTAGCGTAGATGTTATATACTCTTTGAATTAATAATAATATATAAATAAATATATAATAATACTTATTAACTATATATATATATTATGAGGACGTTAAGAATTTAAACTACGTATCACTTCCAAATAAATCTTCGGCTGGAGAAATTAAAATACCTTAATTATACGTGAGGGTGGATATATTTATAAAATTGGTGACCCCGTCTATAAATTTTTTACCATGATTCCCGGATACCATCTCACCTTTAGTACACATATGAAATAATATGATTCTTCATAAGCGATATAATACATAGCCTACTGTTTAGAGGGCTCACGGATCTAATCTGAGATGTTAAATTAGATCCTACGCTACCTGTATTCCTAAAACGATTAATAAATTTTATGTCACACTCTATATTATTACATATATAAGTATTAAAGCCCAAGGAACGTATTAAATAATAGTTTCATGAATCGTTATACATATATACTGTATTAACATTTTTTATAAATTTTAATATATCACAGATACAGCGTATAAACGAGTATTATCACTACATATATTAATGCCTATTAATTGAGTCAGTATTATCCGTTTTCTATCCAATAACTTATATTTATCTTACAGCGCCTATTATCATGAACAGATTATATTATTATAATACTGAGGAGATAAAGATACTATAATTATAATATAGAATACTCGATTAAAGTATGAATGAGTTCATATATCACCGTATTTTCAACTAACTATAATACAACCGTATATTCTCAATATAATTATTACCCATGCATGAAGAACCTAACACTGATGATGATTATTTTATGGGAGAAATAGGTTCTACAAAAGCTAGGATCTTGTTCTAGAGAATCACTGTTTTCTAACTAAATTTACAAGATTTCGATAAGAGACAGATAACAAATAGGACATTAGCTTATCAACGTCTCAAAATGAGAGGAACAATCTCAGCGTGTTAGCTATATACACTTATATGTTACACAAGTCTCTGAATCATAGCAAACTCGAAGAGGACAACGACGTAATATATGCCTTCACGTATACTAATATTTTCTATGGGATATGTGATATGACATATTCCTGAGGGTAAAATCGAGTCGGCGAATTGAGGCCAATTAGATATTCTCATCTCATCACAGATCTGTAAGAAGAACGAGTGAGAGTTCCATTGATCTCACTCTCTGAGGAGGGAGCAAGTTTCATGCGGTACCAAAACTCCTCAGGACATTGAACGGTTTATAATTACTATGGGTATGGGAACGGAGGTTGAGTAAAAAGGCAAAAAAGCTTCCGTGATTTTTGTTTTGGTTCGCTAGTACACATGTAGATATTTTCAATAGGGTATTCATGACGAGATACGGTAGTAAGAAGTAAGATACACTTTGAGAATGTATTGTTATGATCATAATTCCAAAGACTATAATACTGTTAGGTAAAGAGAATGAAAAGTTTATGAGAGTGAGGAGTTGATTCGAGAGGTAATGTTTGTGTTGAGATAATTTTTCTGCGTGTAAAGTCCATGGTTTCGCGAGCACATCGATTAAAAATTATATATAACATATAAATGAATGTGGAAAGAAAATAAAAACAACAATTGTTCAAAACTTCTTTGAAAAGAAAAAGCAATATGTAGTATCTGGAAGAGATACTTATACTTATATTAAAAGCATATGGATGAGACGTTTTATATAATGGCTTTGTGGGATTTTCTGTATTTGGGGGTTCTCAGGAAGCATGTACTTTCATTGTATTAAAAATATTGTTAGACTTGAAAATACCTTTAATTTATGATAGAGTTGATATACTTAAATTTTGATTTATAGGTACAAGTTTAAATTAGTAAAATAAAATAAGTAGTGTGTGATTTGAGTATAGTTAGGTATGGTAAGGTAGGTTTTTTGTTGTAATGTTGTCTTGTGTTGTGTTTTAATTTGTGGTATTTTTTCCTTGCTTTATTTATAAGTTGGTGTAATATAAATATATGTGAAAGATATTATAATAAGTTTTTAAAAGGTGTTAAATAATATTTTAATGCATTGTGTTTCTGCATTAGGAATGGCCAGGGGAGCAGATTTAAAGCAATTCTGAGAGCTAATATACCTACCTTGGATGGAAGGGAACTTAACCTAACTTAATTTTGGTGTTGTGTAATGTGAGAGCGGAAATAACCATGTAATGTAAGGAAGAATCGAGACATGGTTTATTCCTGTACAATCCAGAGTCACAATGAAAGCTTTAGTGGTTCACCATTGTCTACTTCAATATATGAGAAAGTGCTCAGCAACTAGGAATTAATGTGCTGAGTTTCTTGGTATGGTTGGTTCAGGTGAAATTGCCTCCAATGTCAATTTCAGTCATATAATGGTGTAATAACATCTTTCACTTATGAAGTTTCTAAAGAGGCAATAGGAATGTCTTGGTCATGGGTGCGGTGAGGTAATCGACGACCCTTAGCGAAAAACTTAATCCTATCAACATCATAACCTATTTTAACCACAATCACGCAAGCCAGACAAGATTAACTTGAGCATGAGACGAAAAACTTTGTAGTAATACTGACCTCTTAGATCTATACACTCCACTACATAAGTAAATATTTGCTACTGAGAGCAATAGGGAGACATCCATAAGCTTGAGGAACTCCATAACTCAAGTCTTCTTCTTTTTGCTTTATAGATATTAAACTAGCTTAATCCGGACGTCATGGTATTAGAGAGGCTATTATTAAGTAGTATATCTAGGGCTACTTTGAAGCGGGCTACAGATCATTAGGAGTTGCAGGGCGTGTATCTCGGTCAGTCTTCTTACTTCCATTCTTCCTTCTTTCCATCTCGTCCATAACTTGTTTGCCACTTCTTACTTACTGTCTGCATCCCTTTCCAGCACTTCATATCTATCTTGCGCGTCAACATTTTTGCACTTCTTTCTTCTCTTTTACTGGTCATGTCGAACAGCATTCATCTACTATTATAAACTATACCTTAGCTTTATAATCTACATACTTATTTATGCGATATACATGATTATTTTGTCTTTATTAAAAGCCGTAATTGTAGTGGGCAGGGTGTATTTTCAAACGACATCTCACTTATTACTTTGCGTCTTCTCTCTTCTTGTGTGTATCGTGATCGTCTATCCATGTCTGTCTTCTGCCTTGTGTTCATTCTCCTCCTCTCTTCCGTTCACCTGTCATCGTTAGTCTACCATATCGTCGCCTACCATGCTGTACTCCCTGTTCATTGTGCCATTCGACTTTGTCGCTATTATTCTCTTTTTATTTAATTCGCTTACTCAATAAGTTGTACTTTTTCTATACTTAACTTCTTTATCATCAATCCTTCCAATCTACGAGGATAATATTAGTTTAATTCTATTTTCATATCCGGTCATCGTTAATTTTCTATAATCTTCTTCTTATGGACTTGGAAACTTGATCACTTATTTAATTGGGTGCTTATTGTATAGTTATGTCGCAAGATTATAGGAAGGCTTCAACAACATGATCCTTAATACTTTACTTTTTGAACCGCGTTAATCATACTACAGCTATCCCCATTACGTACTATCTACTGGTACTACTCTACACTAACTTTGAACGATAAATTCTGGTCATTTCATAACTACTCTTATATCTTTGGTCTTACTTCGTAGGTGTTTTTGAACCCAGAGGGTGTTTTTTCGATCGTGGATCGTCAACACACAGGAGGGATTGAATCGTTTTGGCATCACACGCACTCTGGTCATTGCACAAGAACATGTCAACCCTTAATGATGTTGGTAACATACCATTAAGGGTAATCCAGGTGGCTCATCGATTCGACCCAAAGCTTGTTTTCTTCAGTCAGGTATCCTGGATGTTCGCAGTAAACAGAATCTTTACTTAAATTATCGTTTCTCACGCAACTCGGCGCACCAAACGAGTACTTAAACCATAAAGCTGTATAACATGGGTCGGGGTGAGAGAGGGTCGTGTATGGGGACCTCCGCCAGCTGGGGGGGGCTTATAGTCCCAACGGGCCTTTAGAGTACTTAGAGCAGTGAAAAACTGTGGTTTACACTGAACTTCGTATTTCGAGGTCCTGTTACAAACGAGACACAGATTAACAGACTTTATTAAATGTCCAGCCGAAAAATTTATAAAGAGAAAAACGTTGTCTCACGGGTATATCCTGCGAGACGCGAGCAGTTTTGAATTATTTGGGTTATAATGTCAACGTTATTCGCCTATCTCGCATAACCGCGGTGTCTAATACTTGATGAGCAGCCAGAACAGTTGGGATGGTCCTAAAGATCCGACTCATCTAAAACACAATACTCGTGTGTGAAGTCGACTACACACATTTGATAATGACAGCGTATATATATAGATATATTATATTATATATATATAATATATATATATTATAATAAATATATATATATATATTATATACTATATATATATATTATATACATAACGTATATATAATATATAGTACAATACTGTAGTCGAACTCGAACCTTAATATGTTTGATGTACTAACCGCGACATATCACTTCGTTGTTTGTTCGGCCAGTCGCGCGGATCTAGTTTGTGGTGTGTTGGTCGTTCATTGTTTCTTCGGTTGAGCGGTGAAAACGGTGAGCCGTTATCATCTATACGGTGTCGTTCAGCCTGACCTGTTACTGAACCTTTTTTAAACCTCGAACATATAAGGGATTTACTTTTCAAATGAACCGTGTCATTTGACGTAAATCACTTCACACATTTAATATAATCTACTTACTAAACCTGAACAGGTCACAATCATTCCTAGTTATTTTCAATATCCAGTATGACGTAATAAGTCAGGTTTGATATGTGATGACATCTTCTACAGAAGATTGAATCAATGGGTTCCACGAAGATATGTATAACCGTCAAATTCTTTGGTGATGAACGTCGAGACGGTCTTCACAGCTTAGGTTCTTTTCTTCGAGTGTGATGAAGTGGCTACGTGTACTTAATACATGGCCCGAATGTACTTGAATGGGTCCAAGAGGGGGGAGGGAATAATATAGTATAATTAATTAATATATATATTAATTATTTATTTATTATTTATTAAATATATTAATTATATAATATATTATATTTATATAATTTATTCTATATCCATTTATAACTAAAATAATTTAATTTAATGATTAAGATTTTCATAATTTAATTTTTTTAATATATAACTAATTTTGACATCTTTCTTTATAATTCTTTATATACTACCTGTTAATATAAAACATACCTCTCTAGTATATTGCATTTCACATATTTAGTGCATGTTGACATGATTTAAAAAGAATGTTAAATCTCAGAATTCCTAATATAATAGTACTCAGTTAATTCACTTAAATTATTTAAAAAATAATTAAATAATATAAACAAAAACCACATACACAACCATAGTACGTCTTATAGAAAATTTAAAAATACGGCAAGAAATTATACGTATATCAAATTATTATAATTCTACTTGTAAATATCATAGTGCATTAATATAACTAAAATTAAAATTTTTACTTATATAAAATTCTGGAAATCAACTATAGACTAGTAAATTACAGCTCAAATACTTCCAAGCTGATAGATAAAGTAGCCTAACATTTATGTATACAAATAATCTTCAAACAATCCCAGTAAAAGAACTAATACACACCACTCAAACCAGATAAACTGTTCTACTAACTTCTCTGAACAAGGAAACCTTTTCAATATAATCATCATTTCGCATGTTCCGCAGTATCTTGAACTGTTATCATATATACTGAGTTATAATCAGATATTTAATTAAATAGGCGCTAAATACTCACTAGTATATGTAGTGAAGATATGTATATATTAAAAATATATTACACTTAGTGCCTAATTTGAAACTAAGCCTGATATATATATCAAAGTCATTCTAAGTAAATAATTTTACACTCCTCAAGCGAAAAGCAAAAACGAAAAATAGCTGAATGCTATATATCTACATAAGACATCATCAAACCAAATCATTTAATCAAAAGTTTAACGTAAATGTATCTTATTATTAAAATACATAATGAAATGCTCCTAAAATTAAGTAATTTAATATGAACTTAAAATTTGGTTAGTTAAAATAATTCATTAATCAATTGACTTAGATATCGAAACTCTGAAGATACGCTTGAGGTTACACAGTGAATAACCGATCAGAAGAATCCAAACAGATATAAAATGCCCTCAATTTCTTTGTCAATTATTTTCTAGAATATATTAATATGAAAAATTGAGCTTATGGAAGACAATTGAATTCTGAGTAGAGATATATAAAGCATAAACTTAAATTTATAACAAAAGTTTGATAAAAATTATTATTACTTATAAATTAAGAATAATAATAACAATGAAAAATTATATATAATTTATAAATAAATAATATATAATGAATATAATAATAATTAATTAAATTAAAATAATATATATATAATAAAATATAAGATAAATAATAAATATATAAATTATTAAATAATAATAATTAATAATAAAATAATTAATAATTTAAAAATAATAATATAATAAATACGTTTAAAATGACAGTAATTCATAAAAATCGGGGTTGGCATTCTTTATATATCTCTTTCTCTCTCTTCCTGTACTCTCTTTTCTTTCCTACAATCATAACTTTTTACAACTATCTTCTCTTTTCCATACATCTCCATTTTACACTATTACTTACTATTTTTTCACTCTCACCTTTCGACTTCTCACTTTTCACCGCTTATCCCATAATAATGATATATATATATATATTACATTATATATAATATATATATATTATACTATATTAATATTAATTATTATATATAATATATATATATATATATAATATATAATATTAATATAATATATATATATATATATATATAAATATATATATAATATATATAATATTAATATATATATCCCTTATATATATTAATTACTAATACAATCATGAGCTTATACGTACGGGCGAAGATGAGCATGCGCTTGGAACAACTTTATTGTGAAGATATACAATACTCAAGCATATGTCAATCTGAATGTCGCTTTTTATTCTTGAGAGTTTATCAACTTATCAATATATATATAAATATGTTATATTATATCTGATATTGTTACTTTAGCTTTATCGTAGGTAAAGATGCTATAGTAATATAATATATTATGTGTGTATATATTAGTGTGTATATGTGTTTAAAAGAAGATAATTATGTTCTGTTATTTATAGTAGTATAATAATAATATTTGATAGTATTCTGATACCCACATTGAAATATATTGACCTTCCAACATAATATATATTAAATATATAATATACATATTAATATATATATAAGTTAAATATTATATGATGTTTTACCTATATATATTATATATTTTTAATTGGATTTAATTATTTTTTATGTTAATATTAATCCAATTCAAGTATGGTATTTTTATAGAATCTTAAACCTCTGGGTAAAGATTTGAGCCTGGATAGGTTTTTTACAATGAGGGAGATAAACCTTATCAGTATATATATATATATAATAGAAATCAAAACATAATAATATATATAAATAATATGTGCCCTCATAAAGTGTTTTTTGATAAATATTATTTTTAAAAAGAAAATTTAAAATAGAAAAATTAGAGATAAAATCATATATTTTCAGTAGAATAGGAAGCTAAAGCAATAAGTTGATATAGAATTTCAAATAATAATAATATAGATTAAAATATACAATAATAATATAATAATAATAATAAAAATAATAAATTAAAAATAATTAAATAAATCAAATAATATAATATAATAAAAATAATATAATAATGGTCATATATAGTTATGATGACCATGATGATATATGTCGAAATGAGGAGTGATTGTATTATTCTCGAAGGTTGCACTTATTATAAATAAACTAATCTATATTAATAATATATATATATATATATATATATATTATTTAAATATATATTATATCTAATTATTATATATATATATATAATATACAATAATATAATATATATATTAATATTATTAATAATATATAACTACATACATTTAACATTTTTTATAAATAAAATTAATGATTCTACACCTTAAATTAAATAGTATAACGCTTCTGCTTTTTCCATAATCTTTTTATCTTCTTTTTCTGCTCTTTTCTTTTCTTATACTTTATTCACTTCTATTATTTACCTTTCTTCTCGCATAGTTAAGATACCGAAAATAAAATAACTGACCATGTTTCATTCCTTTATCTTAATTTAAAGATATACAGTTCTTGTTACAATAATGACAGATATAACAGTGACTAATGACTTCATTTTTTTTACTCAATCTTCCTATCTTTATTTTTCTTCTTTATCGATCACAACAAACAAGCGTTCAATCACTTCCCGATATTCAACGGTTAAGATAACTACAATAAAATATATAATATCTGTTACATAATTATATATATAATATATCAATATATATATATTATATATATATATATAATATATCTATATATATATATATAAATATATAATATATATATATTATATATATATTATATAATATAAATATAATAATTTATTATAATATTAAAAAAATAATACATATTATATAGTATATAATATATATATATATAATATAATATATATATATAAATATATATTAGTATATATATTGAGTTAGTTTGGTGGCAAAGTTTTTGATTAAACATTAATGCACACTGAAAATGAAAAATGAATGAGAGTAAGGGTAGGGGTTATTTCTAAGTACCCTTGCACTCATAGGTACGAAAGAACTTTAGAAATTTCTTCATAGGATATCGATACAACTATCAGATAAGCTTGCTATATTACACTATAGCCTATAACTCTCAATTATTTTTGAGAAATTGAAAACAACTATCTCATTTATGTATATATTATTTTGAAATATTTACAATTAAAGCATGCCATAATAAGAAATGTATAGCCGATGAATGATCAAGCACCTTCCAACTATTGAACTTCTATATAAATAAATAATAATTTACCTTTATATTAAAATTTTTACAAAAAATCCAATGCGTTAATTGCGATAATTTTTTTTCTCTTTAGGTAATTATGTATACTTTCGGACAAATGATGATATCTCTTATGAAAAGTATATATTCTTCAAGACCACTTTTTAATACAACCTTCTCATAATTTTTAATCTAATAATTTACAGTAGCTTCAATCAGACGTTCGTTATCTAGTCCATATCTTTACCTTACAGGTCTTCTCATGTCCTTCTTGGTCCTTCTCTTTTTCCCTTCCCTTCTGTTTATAATGGTATCCTTTACTTCAGGGTTAATATAATATTATATAAATATATATAATATATCTTATATATATATTATATATATATACTTTATATTAATATAATACTATATTATAATAATATATAATATTAATATATCATATATATATATAATATATATAGTTAATTAAATAATTAATATATATAATTTATATTATTAATATATATTAATATATATATATAATATATATAGATAATATATATATTATATTTATATATAATATATTATATAATTTATAATATATTTATATACTGATATATAGTAATATTAATATATATAGTATTATAATATTATCATATATATATATATCTATATTAAAATAATAAATATTATATATAATTATTTAATTAATATATATATATTATAATTATTATATTATATATATGAAATATAATTATTATTATTATAATATTTATTATTAGTATTATATTATTAATTTTATTTTTATTAAATTATTTATATTAATTATTTATTATTATTATTTTTATTATTATTAATATTACTTAATAATTAACTTATATTAGTATTATAATTATTATTATATCATTTTAATTTTAACTTATATTAATTATTATTAATTATATATTTATTATTATTATTATATATCTATTATATATATATTATTATTATATTAATTTAATTAATTATTATTAATATAATTAGAATTTATTCACGCGAGCTCTCTATCAACATTATGATACCATGACCAGTACAATAGTGGAATATAAATAGTATCATGAATTCAGAGATTATCAATTATGAGTCGCGAGCGCCACGGTAAATAAGTTCAATACAGTCTGAGCATGATAAGACGTCATTGGAATACTCTATAACTCCAAGAGAGAGAAGAACAGTAGGATTATACAAGAGGTTCTTTACTTCGTTGGCAGAGATGATGGGCACTCTTGAAGCTATTCACGATGAATTATAATAAATATTTCTTGCTACTGAGGCGCTCGCTCGAGCTCGTCAGCTGCACGTCGCTCTACACCTTCTCATCTATCCGTCAGCGTGAGTATTCGAGAGAAGCGAGCAAAGGCAGGCGGGGTCGGAGGCGGTTGGAGAGGCCAGGCAAAACGTGCCACGGGCGTTTGCTCCCAATCGGGGACACTCTCGATGAATCGCGGCGCGAACCCCAGTCAAGTACATTATACAGTAACGGGACTTAAGTACACTCAAGTGTACTTCACTGCACTTCCAAGGTTCTCTCCCTCTCTCTCTTTACTACTGTACTAACAAGCGATTCAAGACCGTGAAGAGTGTACAGTACCTCTCTCTCCATACGTAATCCGTCCTAGCTATCGTGTGCGGTTAGTGTTAGTAAGTCAATGTGTCCGTGCCTACGCTCGCGCTACATCTCTTCTGGGTTTCACGTACTATCCCGAGAGTTCAGCTACTTTCATGAAAGTAGCTGTGAAGTAGCTGGAAGTAGCTTTACATCGCTCTGTTCAACAATTGTCGGGCACCGCCTTCATCTCTCCTCTAATCTCCGTCTCTCCTCGTCTCGCTCCGCCGTCTCTCTTCGGCTCGAGTCTCTTCCTCTCATTCTCTCTCTCCTCTCTCTCTCTCTCTCTCTCTCTCTCGTCTCTCTTCTGTCTCTCTCTCCCGCTCTGCATTCCCTCCGTCCTCGCGATTTCTCTCTCTCGTCTCCTTGTTAATATCATACTGCTCAGAGTTTTATTTCATTTGAAGACTATCATGTATTTTAACAGCTTGATGAGGAAAGATTTTACACGTCCTAAGAGGATATCAGATACGCTAAGTTTTTAGAGTTTATCGATGGAGTGCTTATATATGTACTAATATTAATTATAATGTACAGTATATATATTATAGTTACTAATATATATATATGTATTACTATATATATAATTTACGTATATTATATATAGATATATTATATATAGTAATAATAGCTTATATTAGTATTTATGTATCGATCACTACTATTAGTATACTATGTTTGAAATGTAAGTAAAATTGAATGTTGTATGTTAGTTGGCTAGTATGCACATATAACCTATGCCGTCTTTAGTTTTAATATATTATTAAATATATATCTTTTATAATCGATATATATATATAGTATATATATATAATTTATATATATATTATTATATAGGCCGCCTTATATATATATATAAATATACTCATATATATATATTATATCATATATTTTAATATATATCTTCATTATATAGGTATTATATATATATATATATATATTATATATATTAATATATATAGTAATACATATATATTATGTAATATATAATATATATTAGTTTAGTTTATAGTACATGTGGCTATTAATTTATATAGCTAATATGTCGTAATATATATATATATATCTATCTATATATATATATATTATATATATTATATATTAATATATATATATTATATATATGAGTAATTAAAATTGTATATGGTCCTATGGACATATGTATTATGTAGTATTTTTTTTATCTTTAAACTAAGCATAAGTCCTTACAGGCTGGATGTATATTATATTATACGTATTATATATTCAGTATTTATATCATATATATATATACTGATATTATATTATATATATATATTTCGTATACTAGTACGGTATATTAGTATATTTATGAAAAATCTATGGTCAGTTACCTATATTATATACATTATATACATATTATATAATATATATATATATATCTATACTAATATATAAAATATATATATATAGATTATGATATATATATATGATATTATAGTAATATATATATATTATATATAATTATATTGACGAATTAAGTATATTATACTAGTATATATATATATATATACTATAGTTATAATATAATTTTTAATGATATATATATATATATATATATGTATTAATTATACTTATAATATTCTATAGTATAATAATTTAGTAAATATACACCTTATTATATAGTATATATGTTACCATTTGCAATTGCCACAATGCCTTAGTAATATGTGAGATCTATTGATTTGTTATTATAAATTTATATATATATAAAAATAAATATATATATAATAGGTATGATATATGATATCCGTTTTTCCGATAAAATTGTGTCTGGCATTTGCATTTCAAGACTGGCTGATAAATCACATCAGTTTGAGTTTCGACATTTAGAGAGAAGAGATGTATATTCGTGTTCCTCATCCAGCTGAATAAGACACGCACGAATGAGATGATCAAAGACAATCTCTCTCTCATAACCATGCACAGACACACACACATTCAATTAGCATCCTGGATTCCGATGGTTTGAGGGAGCCGTCGAATGATCGGAGTGACGGCTGCAGACACCCATCGACACCATACAACCACACACCGTACGCGTAATGTTCTATATCCGAAGAATGCAGAACAAGCACTCGTACTTACCCGCTAGCGAGCTGTCCATTCTTACCCTGCGTTCAACGCACGACACTCACCCAACCCATAGAACACTTTACACTGCGACAAAGTCTGCCACTACACACACACATAGCCTAGATTACCATGTCAACACGTGGCAGAGAGCTAGGCGCGCCATTTTCTTATAGGTCTTGAACCGCTTGCCCTTATATACAGCACACATTTTGCTACACTCTTACTACAAAATAACGTATAAAGAAACTCTGCTCATGGGATACATTACTATACTCTAACCTGCATAAAGCTCATGACCTACACCAAAATAAAAAGTACTTACGAAGAAGTATCAGAACTGAACTAGAAACTTATGCACATACGGGAGGCGAAGACCATAAAGGCTAACGCCACTTTCTGGTTGACGATAGTAATAGATCAATAGTGCGGTGCACGGCTTATTGCGAATACATCACAGAATTAGATTTTTCGAGAATTGCATGTTAAAATATAATCGTTGCTACTAACTTTTTTTATTATCTAATATTATTATCATTACACAATTTTAAGGTATTCTATCTTACGTCTACTACTTTACTCCCCATAAAATTCTATGCATACACAGCTTAACACACATTACCTAACACATACACGCCATCTAACAAACTCATGATTACTATATTTCTCTACTTAGCGTAGCGCAGATCTGCAACTACACAACCAACATATTAATCAATATATATTATAAATACTAAATTAATATAAATATAATAATAGTATAGTATATATTTATATTATTTTTCAATATGTATTAGGCCTAATATATATATGATATCCTATATACGTAACAGTTATATATATTATTATATCATTATCATCTATCATGAAAATTACATTTTCATTAGTTTTACTTTTAAAATTTATTATGAGTCAATTTTCCCTCGAGGAGAATAGATAATCAGGAGGAGCGACTTGGGGTAAAGCTCACTTCAGTCATTGCGACTAAATTTCTACAATTGATTGAGGTCGACGTACCTGAGCGCCATGCTAGTTACACTCTAAAATCCGAGAATAGCTGACCAAATAACATTAAAAATTAGAACTCTATTTAAGAAGTTATGCCTCAGAGTATTATATATGACAATAATAATTACGTTACTTTGGGTTACTTGATAAAAAGGAGGAGGGGAGGATATGTTAAGAAGGACAGAAAAAAACTAGAGTTTTTTTGCAGTATTATATATCACTTTATAAACTGTGAATAATAATAAAAATTATTTGTACGTAATCTTTATACGTATAAAAAACATCCTAACATTAACATGAACTATATAAAAGTTCTTCAGTTTACTCCAAATCGTATCATCAATAAGGTGTACCTAACTCTAGGGGGTATTAGTATGCTTTTTGTGTTGGTGTGGCTATTTCTAAGGTGTTTTTATCGGGCTCATGTTTGACTGTGTTTAAAATTCAATGTGTTACTGGTCACGTTCTATTATAGATCAAACTTAGCTGTGTTTTTGGTAACTGTTAGCGGCGGAAGCTTTCAGTCGATTCCAGTATTCTGTATAGAAGTATACTCTGAGCCTTTATCCTGTAATACTCTCACATATATATTATATTAACGATCTTTAAACTGAAAACAAATGGATAGTAGAGATCGAAGTCCCGTGCAGTTCATGGATGTTATAAACAAACTCGAGGCGAAGTGAATTGTATAGCATGTAATTGGTAGATTAATTTACTGTCCATTTAATAACTTGTGGTGTGTAACGTCATGTTTTGGAACATAGCAATTTTGAACCTTATGTTATTTACCTGGCTTGGGTAAAGATATACGTGAGGTGTATATTTACTGGCTTGGGGTATTTTGATTCTGCACATAGGGATATCTCGTATTTATAATTAACACTTAGCATTCATTAAATAGCAGGTAAAGTTTTCTAGTAAAATGAATACAGATGTTACGTATGCGGAACGCGCGTGTGGTATGGGTTTTGTTTTACTGTATTCTACATGCTTTGAAAACTCATGTTTTTAGCGCTTGCTTTGAGCTTCTATAGCATATGTATAAGGAACGTGTGTTTATATGGTTTGGCAACGGTTTATTAGTTTGCCAATGGTTTAACAAGGATTAAATATTAACAATGTGATTGTAGAGAATAATTTCTTTTTAATTACTGTGTGCTCATATTTCATTTAAATTTGGGTTTATTAGGGTATTTACAGCATTAGTAGTGTGAATTAGTGTGATTTATTTGGTGGTTAGTGTGATATGTAGTATATATATTTAAAATAGCC
Source organism: Trachelipus rathkii (assembly GCA_015478945.1). NCBI lineage: Eukaryota > Metazoa > Arthropoda > Malacostraca > Isopoda > Trachelipodidae > Trachelipus > Trachelipus rathkii. The sequence goes on from JABUQX010039019.1 coordinate 28,989, forward strand.
CATTCTTGATAAATCAATTGGTTCGAAATCGTAAACACATCACATTTTGACTGGGATCTTAACTCATATAACTTCCAAAAATAAGATTTACAGCCGGAATTTATTTTTTAAACCCTCACTTTTGTTACTACATCTTTTATTATTTATTGTGGTAGAAAATTTTGAATTTATTTATATATTTATTTTAGAATTAAATTTAAGCCTTTTACTTTTATATATAATATATGTCTGTTGATTCTTTTATTTTTGTGTTACCTCTAGTACAAAAGTAAATAATTTGCAAATTACAATGAAAATGTGCAAGTTTGACCAAATTGAATTTGGAAAAATATGTTCATTTTAGGTAAAAAATATTAGAACCAAAACACCTCACAGAGGCCCTATTCAAGAAGCCGACGACTACAATTCCCGAACTCGAACAGACGAAGAGCTTACATACAACGTGATATGTGGTAGATTGTGTAAATTAAAATCAAATTATACAAGATACAAAGAGAAAAAAATTATACATATGTCAATATAAATTATCAATTTTTAGACTTATATTCACCATTACACACACCATCATCATTCATTTTGGCTTCCCTCGCACCACACAGCACAGCCACAAAAACTACACCGCTTCAAACGTAACAGCGAGACACAAAATGCTATTCATGGCACCATCTCAGAGAGGAAAACCACGTTATTTCGGCCGTCGAAGCGGAGAGGGATGCTACATAGATTTTTTACGTTAGTTTTAAGGTGTACTTATATATATATATAACACAGGTCAACACCTAACCCACACATACACACACAAGCATATATACACACACACATACACAAATCACGTATAGACTCTTTTACCAACAAACTATAACTATAACACACCACATCACACACACATCTACTCTACACTACACACACTTTAATAACTTTTTACAGCACACTAGTATAATATATATACAATACATGAGAATCAAGATATTATATATAATATACTTATATATCAACACACACATCACATCTATATATAATATCTAATATGATATTCGAGTATATAAACTTTTAAAGAATTTGACAAAATTTGATAAGAGAGTATAAGACAAGAGAAGAAAAGGTAACTTAATTATTAAAACAATTAAAAAATTTTAATTTATTAATATTATATATATAAATTATAGTATATATATATATATAGTTATTATAATGGTAGTGAAACTGAAGGCAATAATAATTCAATCTTAAACAACGCGTTTAAGCTAGTAGAGCTATATAGGTGTGAGATCGTAAGGTTAGTTATATATATATAGATATATATATATATATATATATATATAATATACTGAGGTCGGATGCAATATGTCGATCGTGGCTGTCGGCGAAGCGGCGGTAGAGGCGCGCCATGCATCCCGGAAGTTCAGGCATTAGCTAAAAACTATAACATATACACAGAGAAATATTAACCTTTTTGTTTGGGCGCATTTTTACCGGGCGGAAGATTAAAAAAAAAAATAAATTAATTTGATTCTACTATTTATTAATAACTCCATATTAATAATTGTAAAAAATGTGTGTGTATTGACTTGAAAGACCTTGGAAGCTGCAGTCTCGAGAGAAAAGTTGGCAAATGTCGCTTTATAATTATAATTGGAGAAATATTATTTTTTTCCTTTTAATCTCTTGGGGGTTCGAGCCGACGGAGGTGACAGAGGGGGACGAAGTCCCTCGTCGTCCCGGTAGGGCCCGATGGAACCCCGCTCTCTCATTCGTTTACACGCTCGACCAGTAGGATATTCTTAAGTGAAAAAAGAAAAATCACACACATACACTATGGACATTATCGTCTCACTACGCGGACGTAAAGCGCAATCTTCGAATTTATCACACAACAAACCATGCTACAAATTATTATCCACAATTCTATAACAATATCATTCAATCTTTATAAAAGCAGATTCAATTTTTTTTATTTTTTTATTTCTGCGTAAAATGTCTCCTGATTAATAAAATGATATTATTTTCGTGTACCTGTTATGTTTTGAATATATATCTTTTCGGGATGCGACATATATATACACATACATAATTACACTAACCAGTTTCTAACATACTTATACAATATATATCAATAATAAAAAATATGAACGTGTAATTTTATTTAATAAATTAGTATACTTGTATTATAAATTAGTCTAACGTACATTTAAATATTATAACTATATAATATATATTATTATATATAGATATATACTATATTATCAATATATAGTATTATAATAATTTAAGTATATATTTTCAAGAATTATATAAACTTCTATATTACTTATTAAATACAATTACATTATTCTTTGAAATAGTAGTAGTAGTAATCTAATTATTACTGTTAATTTTTATTTATTTTGTTTATAATTTTTTTTATAACTATCAAAGATTATTTAAATAAATAACTTTTACTATATTTTTAATGAAGATTTTATTATAATTAAAACAATATAATTTTACGTATCCTTAATAGTACAATATATCATCAAAGATTAAATCAGTAGGCCAGTACCTAATGACTTAATAACTACTTACTACAATTAATAAGTTATAAATATAACGTTTTTTGTTTCTATTGAGCTTTACTGCCAACTATTTAAGCTTCCTTTATGATAATACTCATAGTCACAATATTAAGTTAATAATATAAAAATATAACTATAAAAAATTATAAGTTCATATTCTAGAATTTATTATTATTAACATGTATTTTATTAAAATATTTACATTCTATAAGTTTTTTTATATATATAAATATATAATTATTACTATTAACATTTATATTATATATTACTATATATTAATATACACTTCGACTTATTATACTTAATTAGTTAAATCTACAAAACACTTTTATTTTTAAATAATATAATTTCTATTATTTATCTTTATTTATTATTATTAATTCTAATTTTATACAATTTTAACTTCGTTTCTGCTTAGTAATAATCAAGATGACTACTACGAGAAAAACAACAACACCACTCATTACATACGAAACTGAACTCTCTCTGTAAAATGTGTTGAAATAACTACTTTACGTCTAAATTTAGGATAATTCTTTTTCGTAACCGCGAGGGCGATTTAAGCCTTATTCCAGGTCAAAATATATTTCAACTGACCTTTTTTGTATAATGTCGGTGCAAATAACTACGTTAGGCTAAATTTGGCCTAAATTTAGGTAGCCTTTTTGTAGACCGGGCTAATTTCAATCCTAATACACGGTCAGAAGTAATTCCAGTATTATGACAAGAATATTGTTATTATTATTATTTTTATAAATATATTTCAAAACTGAAACAAGGGCACCCCTTGGAAAAAAAAAAATCCCGGGTTTTTATGGGTTTTAAGGCAGGTAAGAAGGAAATGTTTTCTTACTTGTGATTGGTGGATGGTCGTTTTCCCTAGTTCATTAAGCTAACCACAGGGCTTCAGCATGAGCCCCACCGCAAAGGGCGCCACCCGCACCGCTGGTGCGTCCGCGCGTCCCGCGACGGTGCGCCGCAGGCGAATATTTCCGCGTTCACCAGCCGCGCGTGCGCACCGCAGGGCGCAATATTCTCGCGCGAATGAAATATATATAGTATATATATATATATATATATATATATATATATAATATAATATATATATTATATATAATTTAATTATATATATATATATATACTATATAGTATTATATATATATTATATAGGTGTGTGTGTGGTGTGAGTGATTAGGTGTCTATGGGTGAACGTAAGTGTCTATGTGTATGTGGCGTATGTGTGATTAGAGATATAGTGTAATGTGTGGTATATGTAAAGGTAGTGTCTATGGTAAGTGTAAACTGCTTATAAGATGAATCAATCAATATAGGTGATATCAAGATGACGCCATAAAAGATGAGTCATCAAAGATGAACACAAAGCTGAGGTCCCAAAGCTAAGTTATTAAAGTTGAGGCATCAAAAATGAGGCATCAAAAGCTGAGGTATCAAAGTTGAAGGCATCAAAAGCTGAGGCCTCAAGTTTGATGCTCCAAAGCTGAGGTCAAAGTCTGAGGCATAAACTGAGGCATCAGTTGAGGCATCAAAAGCGGAGGCAATCAGAAGTTGAGGATCAAAATATCGGTGGGTGGGTGGCGTATGTGGTAAGTGTGGTTGTGTTGTTGTGTGTGTGTGTTGTGGTGGCGCGTTTTTTGCATGTGTGTTCTAAATTTATAATTAATAAATACTCTAAGGTTTTCTATACTGTAAATTAGTCGAGATCTTATGGCTAAAAATATAATTTAATCATCAATATTTTTAATAATTAAAATGTTATTTTATGAGAGTCCTATCTCAAGCTTAGCGGGAATCGTAATGCTAGGAGATTTGAGTAATGTGTTTTGGCTGTGTGGATGTGTGTGTGGTGTGTCTTTGCTAGATAGTGATGATGTGCGCGTGGTCGTGCTGCTTCTCTTAGAAAACTTACAATAGTATAATGAGAGACGTGAAAGAAAAGATATGGTTCAGGTTTAACACTGAGGATTAAGTAAATTTAGGATTTAAAAATAAAATATAATAATGTTGTTTTATTATAAAAAATTTAATTTTACTGCTATTTTGATAATAGATGATGATAAAATGTTGTGGTGATGATTTGTGCGTGTTATAGTTATGTGACATTATAAGTCGATTGTTTTGTAGATTTTATGTTCGCTGCGTAAAGTGTCCGGATATTTTATAGGTGAATTAAAAAACATTAGGACAATTTTGATCACGGTATTAATGGATCTAAAACATACTTTTTGGCTGTGGATTTGTAGCGAAAAAAATCAATTATTGCAGTAGATAAATGGTAAATAATTTGCTGGTATGACTCCTGGCGAGATCATGCGATGATCTCGCTGACAGTTGGCGGATAATCTTGTTTATAAATTAGAACTCAAGCGAGAAATCATTTGCGTCCTTAGATGGACAGGCCACAGTCTGTAGGCGGAGGCTGAAGTGACGGGCAGAGCATAAGGACAGGACAACTTAGTGGGTGCTTGGAGAAACAGAATATACATAACGCCCTAATAGAATGGAGTAGACTATTCATGTTAGGAGCTGTCCCTCTGGGTGTATATGGCTATTCATAATGACTTAAGTGATTAGGGGGACCGAATGGATTAGCTAACTCATTACAGAACTTTGAGGGAATTCGGTGAATATACATTGTTATTCCTCTCTATCTGCATTAAAAATTCGCAGGATTGGGTAAGCGGGAGAATCTTCAGATCTTTAGGGTCTTCGAACATATATTTATCAAGAATATATAATTAATTAGGTAAAACTGTTATTTCATATGCCGACTCTGAACGGTATAAGTCTGATATGGGAGGAGGCATCCTGTTGAAAATTTATTTTTTTTAACGGTATTGTAACTGAGTGTTTATTTATAGGATTAGAGATTAGGCCCGCGTCTACAAAAAGGTATTATCCTAAATATATTATGGCATAACTTTAGGTCCTAAGTAGATCTTATTGTCAACACTAATATTATAAGAAAAGGTCGTTTTGAAATACTATAATTTGTACACTGGAATATTAATGAGCTTATGACGCCCGGGTGATATACTAAATAAGGATTATTCTGCATAAATTTGGTATGAAGCGCTCAAGGTAGTTATAATATTCCCAAACACATTTTTACAGATAAGGAAGTGATAAGTTTCGTATTATTACTGTAGAGAGTGCAGGGTTTGTATTATGGTGTTTTTCATTCGTGATGGTAATTGATAAATGTATATATTAATAGATTAATAATATATAATTAAGTAAGATATGATTTATTACGAATTATTTAATAAAAAACTTTGAAATTATTTATTTAGTTTAAATTCATTATGAATTGAAAATATCTAAATTATAAAAAATCAAATTCAAAAGATCATATTGCTATTTTTTAAATTAAGATAATTTAAGATTATATATGATTTTAATAAATTAATTACATGTATTATGTTAGCAATATTAATTTTATGCTTTTTGAAAGTATATTTTTATATCATTATATTACATTGGTTACTTAAGATTTAGTTAATAATAAGTCAGTAAAAGTCAATATTAGATACAAATACGTGGTACATACTTATGAATGTATAAGAAGGGGTTAGTTAGGGGCTGGCCTTAACTTAGAATTTCTTACTAGATTTTAATTTTGTTTAGTTTAAGGTATATTAATCGTACAAATATTACTTTTTTTTAATAAATTTACATAAAATTTTAGTAAAAGAAATTATATTTTAAAATTGATTTAAAGATTTTTTATGAATAATTTAATATATAAAACACTAAAAAATAGATATTTTAAAAACAAGTTAAATATCTACATTCTTTTATTGTTTCGAAATAGAATAAATGATAAGCTGATTAACCAATTTTATTTAATTAATATTAAAAGTTTTAAGATTAAAAATAATTAGAGATTCTTCCTCATATTTAACGTTCCTCACATTGTATAAACTAATGAAGATTAATATAGGTTTTAATGTCATGTAAAAAATACGCGGTTCGATAAAGACTTTCTTTAATAATAAGAGATAACCCAAACTTCGTTTACTGTCATTTCTGGGATTCGGGGCACGGGAAAACTTCCATTACACTTTTTTTCTATTTCGTTTTGTGCTCGGAGATGAGTGGTGTGCTATGTATGATTGTAGCTAGTGTTGTGTCGCGGGTGTTTCTGTTTATGTCTCTGTTTCTTGTGGCGATATTCGCTTAATCTTCAATTTAATGTGATATGATATTGCGTATTTGTTGCGGTGTGTTGTGTGTTTTTCTCTAAAATAAATAATAATAAATATTAGTGTTAAACAGCATAGAAAGTATAATCATTATTAATGACTTATTTTAGACGCTATAGTTAAGTTATATAAAGGTCTTATCGAATAAAAATATATAAAATTAACACTAAGTATAAAGAAAATTTAATAAAATAAAAATAATAATAAAAATTAATAATAAAATAAATAAAAAGTATTAAAACATATGTTAATATAAATATATGAGTTAAGTAGTAAAACATAGTATTGAAGTTAAAAGTATTAAATATAAAAATAATAATAAAATAAATAAATAATAAAAAGTAAAATAATACAATAAATAAATAAGAATAAAAGAAAACAGTATGTTACATAAATAGTAACATGAGTTAAAAAGCAGTAAAACATGAGTAGTAAAGCAGTAAAGCATGAGTTAAAGAAG
>JABUQX010039020.1:0-17500 GCA_015478945.1 Trachelipus rathkii
CTAGCGGCTAAATAACACCCAACATCATTAAGATCTACATGAGCAACTCAAAAATCAAAGTTAAACTATTCCACAAAACCAGAAAACATTCCTCATGTTTCTCGAATAGGGATACCTTTTCATCCTGCTTCTCTACTAAAGGATACGCCCTTTCGGTTAATCACCATGTCTTGTACCAATTCGCATGTCCCGAGTCTGACTTTACGTCGATATATTGGTTACATGACTAATAGATTAACAGATAGGGCATTTACCAGCACGCTTTAAACCAGGTTAAAATATTGAACATTGTATTCACTGAGCATAAATGACAACTGTAACCCTGAGTATATCAAAATCATTTAAAATTTTACATTCCTCATGTGAAGCGAAAAACTAAAAATAGCTGAAGCTTATCACATAAGACATCACAAGCCAAATATTAACTTAAAGTTTAACATAATGTCCCTTAGATTAAATATAATATGAAATTCTAAATAAAATTTGATAATTTACAAACAACGTTGCTACGTGACGCTGGAACGCGGGCGTTCAAGCTTGCCTGAAAAGCGAGCTACGCTTGCATTAGCGCTTTTGCTGACTTCATTCGCTGCGCTCGCGGTGTATATGTGCGGAAATATTATTAATACTATGATTACTAAATATGTAAATACATATGTATTTTTTCTATTTTGCTCAGACACCTAATTTAACGATTAGAACTCTATTTCATTCGTTCTCTTCTATCCACTCACCAAATTTCAGTCTTCTACGTCCATTTTAAAGGTTTTGGGGCTCATCATCCCCAAAGGGGAGCCATTTATATAATAATATAATATATATATATATATAATATATATATATATATAATATAATATATATATATATAGATAATAAATATATAATATATATAATATATAGATATAATATATATAGATATATAAAATATATATATATATATATATATATATATATATATTATTTATATGTATAAATATTAATAGATTATATATATATATATCTATATATATATATATATACTATATAATATATATATGTTTCTCATCTTATATATCTTATATATATATTTTTATATATAATATATTTATATATATATATATATTATATATATATATTAGAATGTTATAAATATGTATATATACTATATATATAATATTATATTTATATATATATATTATATTTAAATTATATATACACAATATATATATATATAATATATATATATATAATATATATATATATATATATAATATATATAATTATATATATATATATATATATATATATATATATATATATATATATATATATATATATATATATATAATAAAAATGATAATAAAAAAAAAAAAAATACAATAAAATTAAAATAAGAAATAAAATAAAATAAAATAAAATAATAAAATAAAATGCGCGCGAGCGTTTAAAATTAAGAAATAAAAGAAAATAACCTGCGCGAGTAAGTTGTTACACGGCAACGCCTGCACATTTGAAATGTTTTTTATATATAAATATATAGTAGCACCTCGCAATAACGGCGTAATTGGGACCGGACCCTCGCCGTTAAGTGAAAAACGCCGGTAAGTGAATTAAGGCTTTTTTTTGTGCCTCGCGAGTGTCTGCAAGCAAAACTACGTACTATGTACTAATATATATTAAGTGTGCAATAACACTACCTATAAAGCAATGATAGAAAGGGAAATTTTTGAAATAATGTTTACCATTAAATATTTATATTTATTACATGATTTACAACTGAAAAAGAAATAGAAATATAAAATTTTAAATACAAATAGTTTTGTTTTGAGGATGCCACTTCTTCATCCGACCGTGCAATGGATGTTGGCGAATCTTCATCATCTGAATCTACAAACGACCGCCTTCGCTTTGCAGACGGTGATAGTGATGTAGTTGGTGTAGAGTCTGTGCCTTTTTCACTTAACTTTATTATTTCTAGTTTCTCATTTAATGTAAGCCGTTTGCGACTTTTCTTTTCACTGGATGTAGAAGCCATTTTTTAACTTAATAAATTTATTATACAGTATAAAGTTTGGAAAATGGCGAGATAGATGCAGAACACACGAAGACAGTAAACAGACTGACCTCATGAATCGCAATACGCTGCAACTCAGTTTGACGAGAGCGTCTGTTCGTTCGTGCTTGCGTTTCCCTCGGCACAACACTGTGTAGTTAAGAGCTCCGTTATTGCGAAACTCCGTTAAGCGAATAGCCGTTAGTGTGAGGTGCTACTGCAATTATAATAAATAATAATAAAAGCTTAATTTTCATTATAAATTAATTATTTCTATTTTTTTTTTTTTTTTTTTTTTTTTTGAAGCTCAAAATTAATTAGTGCATATGTTTTTTTGTATATGTAAAGTGAAACCAAATGTCGAAAACTAAGGGGATAAAAATGGCATATTTAAAATTAATAGTATATAGATAATCTTAAATCTTGTATATAAAATAATTCATTCATTTGTTAGAATCGAAACTTTGAAAGATGTCAGAGGTTTACGGACAAGCAGGTCAGGAACTACATTCTACACATTCTACATCATCTCCCAGGTAGGACATTTCGCCCTGTCAGTTGGGCCAGCATCTTCTTTTCTTTGGCCTCTAAACTCTTGATCCTGGAGCACTCTAGAAAACTCTTCTCGGCGATATGTTTTTCGATGCTAGTCCTTGAGTTATATACTCAGGTTGGATTTTCACCCTTTTAATGGAACTAGCATCTTCTTCCATTTGGCCTCTGAAATCGTTTCTCCCGGAGCTCTCTTGAAGATCGTGTTTCTGGGAGCAAAAGTTTCCGATGCTGGTCCAGGAGTTATCCAAGCAAAAATAAGTAAAGGGCCGGGTTGCTAGACCTGTCGCCCTAGAACTGTGCGAAGAAATTCTTCTCATATCCCGACTGCGTCAAATATCCATTCTTCTTATAATATCATTCCTATCTATTGTTTTAAACTTAATTCCACTTAATTATGTTATTTTAAATTTTCCAAGATAACTAAATCAAAATTTTGTTGCTGCTACATTTATTTTAACTTTATTTTGTCAAAAGAATTCAAGAATAAAATTTTGTTACTCCTCCTGTAGCTAATATAGATTTTAATTTTGCATTAATTTTAAAAATTTTACATTTGTAATTTCTTGAATTGGCTTATTTCTTTACATTACAGACTCTTAATTAAAAACGTTTTTAAATTGTCCAAATCCCTTCTTCACGAAATAAGAAAACTCCTGTAGTTGTTAGTCCTTTTTTATTTTTATTTTCCAGGTTATCTCTGTCCTTTAGCTCTTCTCTTTTTTAATGTACGTCCAACCAAGGGAAACCAAAAAAAAAAAACAACAGTCAGATCATAATATCAGGAGCTAATAAATAATAAACATGCCTCATACTTTCTTTGTAAGTTATTTTCTAGAATAGTTTTAAGAAAATTAAATGAAAATTAGAAGAAAACATTTAGTGAATTGAAAGCTTAAAGCAAAACTTATAATAATAATAATAATAATGATAATAAAATTAATATAATAATATAATAATAATAATAAATAATAATAAGAATAATAAAATAATAATAATTAATAATTAATAAGAGATAATACGAATAAGGATGACAATAGGGATGACTATTAGGGTAATAATTATAATAATAATAATAATAATAATAATAATAATAATAATAATAATAATAATAATAATAATAATAATAATAATAATAATAATAATAATAATAAATAATAAATAATAATATAATAATAATAATAATAATAATAATAATAATTAATAATAATAATAATAATAATAATAATAATAATAATAATAATAATATAAATATTATTATTATATTCCGATTATTATTATTCGATTTTATATTATATTATAATTATTATTATTATTATTAGTATTATTATTATATTATTAGTATTATTATTATTAGTGATTATTATATTATTATATTATATTATTATTATTATTTATTTATTATTATTTATTAATTATTCCTTCTCTTCTTCTTCTTCTTCTCTTCTTCTTATTCTTCTTCCTCTTCTTCTTTCTTCTTCTTCTTTCTTCTATCTTCATCTTCTTCTTCTTCTTCTTCTTCGTCTTCTCTTCTTCTTCTTCTTTCTTCTTTTCTTCTTCTTCTTTTCTTCTTATATATATTTATATATTATTTATATTATATATTATTATATTATATATTATTATTATTATTATATTATTATATATTATTATTATTATTAATTATTAATTATCATTATATTATTATTATTAATATTATTATTATTATTATATTATTATTATTATATTATTATATTATTATTATTATTATTATTATTATTTATTATATTATGATTATTATTATTATATATTATTATTATTATTATTAATATTATTATTGTTATTATATGATATGATTATTATTATTATTATTAGTATTATTATTATTATTAATTATTATTTTATTATTATTATTATTATGTATTATTATTATTATTATTATTATTATTTGTATGAATAATTATTATTATTATTATTATTATTATTATTATTATTATTATATTCATTATTTTTATTGATCAATAATGTTATTATTATTATTATTATTATTATTATTATATTATTATGATTATTATTATTAGTATTATTATTATTATTAATATTATTATTATATTATTGCATTATTATTATTATTATTATTATTATTATTATTATTATTATTATTATTATTATTATTATTATTATTATTATTATTATTATTATTATTATTATTATTATTATTATTATTATTATTATTCTTATTATTATTATTATTATTATTATTATTATTATTATTATTATATTATTATTATTATATTATTATTAGTAGTAGTAGTAGTAGTAGTAGTAGTAGTAGTAGTAGTAGTTTAATTTTAACTATTCTATGGAAAATATATTTAAATTTTATTTTATTTCCAAAATTTACTAATTTCTTGTGCTACTCTACCGAATATTTTCCTTTTAAATCTTAACAAGTGAAACTGTTGGAAAATTTCTTTTTTCCCCTGCACTCAAAATAAAAAGCAACTTCACCTCAAAAAATCTCAGCTGATTGCGTTATCCATCTCCAGTCATAATTGAAACATAAAAGCTTCTCTTCTCATGGCAGATTCGATGATTCTATTTCCTTTAAAGATGAAGCTTTCAGATTCACACCAAAAATTTCCTCTACAAAATCCTGAAAACTTTTAAAATTATTTGTGATATTTCGATTATTTGCTGCAGTCATCTTTGGGCAATAACTAAAAATCTATTTTGGGGATTCGGACTTTTCATAATTTTTGCAAGGCAAATTACAATACAAAGCTTAGGACGAACTTTTTGGTAGTGAAGTTTTTTTTTTATTCTGAATGGGAAAAAAAAAAGAAGAAATTTTACAACAGTTTCACTGTTAAGTTTTAGAAGGAGAAATTTCGGTGAAGTAACACTAGAAATAAGAAATTTTAGCAATAAAATTATTATTATTATTATTATTATTATTATTATTATAATTATTATTATTATTATTATTATTATTATTATTATTATTATTATTATTATTATTATTATTATTATTATTATTATAATGGCATATTATTATGATTATTATTATCATTAATTAGTATTATGAATATTATGAGTTTTCGATTTCCTATATATTATTATTATTATTATATTATTATTATGTATTATTATTTCAGAAACAATAAATCAGCATATGTCTTGATATAATTTATGCAAGATTTTTCCAAATTCCTAAAAACTTTCCTAACATTTTCGTTAATTTTCTTTAGAACAATTCTTGAATAAAACAAAATAATTGGCTTCTGAAACGATCCAAGCTTTCGTCCACTCACGTTGGATATTTTCAAGGATATGACTTTATTTTAAGAGCGAAGCCAAAATTAAAATTAAAATAGCACAATTATTGCAATATCACATGAGTTTGACCGCAGCGCCACGATGAGCTAAAAGAAGAACTCGGCAATACTTCTCGTGATGAATGAATAAATTCATTCATCAGTATCGATCAGAATATGCCGAATTCCTCCCGCTCACACTCGGGCGTAGGGTCAAACAGGGTACCGCGCATGGTGAGGGAATACTAAACTAAATACATAACTAAACTTTACTAAAACTGATTACAGGTTGCAACATTTATGTATTTGCTATGCCCCGGGTTTAGTATTCCCTCACCATGCGCGGTACCCCGTTTGACCCTACGCCCGAGTGTGAGCGGGAGGAGTTCGGCATATTCTGATCGATAATGGTGAATGAATTTATTCATTCATCACGAGAAGTATTGCTGACTTTTACTTTTAGCTCATCGTGGCGCAGCGGTCAAACACATGCACGCTCATCTGCAAGGGTCAAGGATCGAATCCCAGCATGGTGAAAATAGGTTTCGTTTTTTTTTTAACTTTACTAAAACTGATGCAGGTTGCAACATTTATGTTTTTGCTATGCCCGGGTTTAGTATTCCCTGCACATGCGCGTACCGTTTGACATTCTCGCCCGAGTGTGAGCGGGAGAGTTCGCATATTCGATCGATAATGGTGAATGGAATTTCATTCTTCACGAGAAAGTATGCCGATTCTTCTTTTAGCTCTGGTGGTGCAACGGTCAAAACGCGTATGGCACGCTCATTTGCAAGGGTCCGAGGATCGAATCCCAGCATGGTGAAAATACGTTTAGGATTTTTTTTAACTTTACTATATATATAATATATATATATATATATATATATATATATATATATATATATATATGGATATATTATATATATATATATATATATATATATATATATATATATATATATATATATATAATGTGAGTTATAGAGTTATAAATTATATTTAATAAATATATATATGATATTATTATATGTTGTTTAAAATAAAAACATATAATGAGAAAGGAAAGAATTTAACGCCTTTCTCTGGGATTGAACCACCGCTATTTTGTATCTGAGGACAATATGACCCGGTGCTATACAACTGAGCTATCCTCCAATCCAAAAAAGTTGGATTCAAAAACAGTAAAAAGCAACCGAGTTCCCGTCAGGGCGACATTCACGAGGTGTCCAGTCTGTCCTATCTCTCGTTCTTTTATATTTTAGAATGTTAAATTTGCAAAAATCGCAAATTAATAAGAGGTTAAAAGAAAAGAACAGTATAGATTAAGAAGGTAAAGAATTAAACTGCCTTCTCTGGCGGATTGAAACCACCGATTGTTGCGCGTGAGGACAAATGCCCGGTGCTATACAACTGAGGCTATCCTCCAACCCAAAAAAAAGTTGGATTCAAGAACAGCTATAAAGCAACCGAGTTCCCGTCAAAGGCGACATCACCAGGTGTCCAGCCTGTCCTATCTCTCGTTCTTTATATTTTAGATGTTAAATATTGCATAATATCGCAATTAGATAAGATGGTAAAGAAAGAACATATAATGAGAAGGTAAAGAAGTAACTGCCTTCCTGGATTGAACCACCCGCATTTTGCACGTGAGGACCAATATGCCGGGCATACAAACTGAGCTACCTCCAACCCAAAAAAGTTGAATTCAAGAACAGTTATAAAGCAATTGAGTTCCCGTCAGGCGACATCACCAGGTTTCCAGCCTGTCCTATCTCTCGTTCTTTATATTTTAGATGTTAAATATTGCATAATAATCGCAATTGTCCTCACGCGCAACATGCGGTGGTTCAATCCCAGAGAAGGCAGATAATTGTCCAGCCTGTCCTATCTCTCGTTCTTTATATTTTAGATGTTAAAGATTGCCATAAAAATTGCATATTTCCTCAGCGCGGCAACATGAGGTGTTCAAATCCCAGAGAGCAGTTAAATCTTTTACCTTCTCATATATGTTCTTTCTTTAAACGATCTTATGTAATTGCGATTATTATGCAATATTTAACATCTAAAATATAAAGAACGAGAGATAGGACAGGCTGGACACCTGGTGATGTCGCCTTGACGGGAACTCGGTTGCTTTATAACTGTTCTTGAATCCAACTTTTTTGGGTTGGAGGATGGCTCAGTTGTATAGCACCGGGCATATTGTCCTCACGCGCAACATGCGGTGGTTCAATCCCAGAGAAGGCAGTTAATTCTTTACCTTCTCATTATATGTTCTTTCTTTAACATCTTATCTAATTGCGATTATTATGCAATATATATATATATATATATATATATATATATATAATATTATATATATGTATATATATATATATATATATATATATATGCTATATATGTATTTATAGTATAATATATATATATATATATATTAAACAACATTTTTTCTTTTAAAAGGAACTTTAATTTTAAAATAAAGGACTTCACCTTTAATAAAATATATTAACATTTCATTCAATTTTTTTACCTAAGTAAATTCATATGAAGTCATTCAAGTAAACTGCGGCTGAAGGACACTTATTATAATGTTTTAAAACCCCTTCCCTGAATATTGCTCTGCCCGTGAACGATCGTGAAAAAATTTACTATTATTATAATTATTATTAATATTATTATTATTATTGTTATTATTATTATTATTATTATTATTATTATTATTATTATTATTATTATTATTATTATTATTATTATTATTATTATTATTATTATTATTATTATTATTATTATTATTATTATTATTATTATTATTATTATAGTTGTTGTTGCCGTAGTTAATAATTTATGTGAATTAAAATTACGTAACCAAATTAGCATATATTCCTTTTTAAAAATATTGCCTAATGACGGTGTAAACACAATTACACACAAGCACACACACACACACACACACCTACACACACACACATACACACACACACACACACACACACCTACACACACACACACACACACACACACATATATATATATATATATATATATATATATATATAATATTTATTTAATATATATATATATATATTATATATATATTTATATATAAATATATTTAAAAAATTATCATAAAAAACATAGTCAAAAACTTTTAATTATATAGAAATATAATATATATTATTTCTTTGAGACGAATAAACAGATTAGAATAGTCAACAGAGTCCTACCAATAATATTACCAATTGATTGTGATATTACAGAACTCAACAGACTATATTATGCAGTAGGTCGAGCCATAGCAGATAACATGGGAGTTGGAGTGATGAAGGAGAGAAGAGGAACCGGAAAAAAGAGAATCAAACCTTGGAAAATTTAACTAGAGAAAGAATACTTAAAATATGAAAGGAGATTTCCATTTTAACGTCATTTCAAGGAGGTCAGTTGAGATCTGAAGCAGTGAGTAAGTAAGACAAAGTTACAATAGATAAATCAGAAGAGAAGAGAGTTAGAAAAGCAATAAAGTAGTTCATTGCAATTACTCAGTAAAAAAATTGAGTCTTTGCAGCATAAAGTTAAAAAGATTAAGAAGTTTGAACGAAACGAAAAAACCAAAAGAACAAAATGGAATGGTTTAAACAAGATCTGGAGAAGTGGGTATAGAAACTGAGAAACGATGGAAATCAAAGTCACTGAACCTCCAAGAAAAGAGGAGATTGAAATAGTTTGGAAAAACATCGACGGAAACAAAAGACAACATAACATTGAAGCGGTAATGAAGGAAAAAATTAGTGAATATGACCAGCAAATAAATAATATTTAATGAAATGGGAATTTGGAGAATAAGTCAGAAAGAAGTTAAAGGACGTCCTCGTGAAGCTCAATAACTGGAAAGCACCTGGACCTGATAAAGTTCAGAATGTGTGGCTAAAGAAGGTCACAGTACTTATCAGCCCCCTAACAAAATGTATAAACAGATTGTTAAATGGAAGAGAAGCCATTCCAGAATGGCTGACAATAGGAGACACTAACCTCATACCAAAATCTGAAGAAACCAAAAACCCAACAAAATACAGACCTATAACATGTTTACCTACCATCTACAAAACACTAACAGCAATAATAGCATCTAGAATATACAAACATGTAGAGAATAATAATATAATAAATGAAGAACAGAAAGGATGCATCAGAAATAGTATGGGCACAAAAGATCAATTGTTGATCAACAAAATGATCCTTGAAAATAGTTGGAGGAACCAGAAACATCTTAGCATGACCTGGATAGATTATAAGAAGGCATACGACAAGTGTACTCTAATCGTACTAGAAGTACCATAAAAAATATACAAAATAAATAAAAAAAATAGTAGATTTTGTTAAAGAAGGAATGAGGCAATGGAGGGTCAATTTAAAACTAAAGTATGAGAGGGGACTGATTGAGGTGGAAAAAATCAACATAAAAAGAGGTATATTCCAAGGGGATTCGTTATCTCCACTGCTCTTCATTTTGGCCATTAATTAACCCTTTGAGCAATTTAATAAACAAATTGCAAAACGGATATAGAATAAACCCACGTAACGAAAAATCAAGCAAATTAATTTCACACCTGTTTTATATGGATGACTTAAAATTATACGCCCCAAACAGACAAGAGACAATTAAGCAGGTGGAGGTAGTGAAGAAGTTCTCCGAAGATATATGTATGGAGTTTGGTCTGGATAAGTGTGCTTTCCTTACACTCAGGAAAGGGAGAAGAACGGAGAATGAAAACATCACGATTGATGACACCATCATAAGGCAACTGGAGCAGGAAAATACTTATAAATATCTGGGAGTGGAGGAATCGGAGAAGGTAGATGAAAAGATAACATAAGTTGATGAAAGAGAAGCTGGAGAAAGAATATTTAAAAAGAACCAAAGCAATATTAAAATCGGAGTTAAGTGCTAAAAACAAAATAGAGGCCATTAAGACACTAGCTGTACCTGTCATCCTGTACAGTTGCGGAGTGATAGACTGGTTCCAGGAAGACCTTAATAAAATTGATATTAAAACAAGAAAAATGTTAAATGCCCACAAAATGATATATAGGGGACAGATTTTGTCTAGAATGTACACGGAACGTAGAGAAGGAGGCATGGGGTTGGTGGAGATAGACTATATATACAAAAGAGAAATAATAGGGTTGGGCCAATACCTGGAAAGCGCAGAAAACAAGTTCCTCCAGTGGGTGTATCAACATGAAAGAGGCAAGCCAACAACAACTTCACTAATTAAAAAGAAAACAGACTACATGAATGCGAACAACATTAGAGTGGAACAAGGTCAAAGGTGGGAAGAAAAAACGCAAAAGGAAAAGACAAAAATATTAAAAGACAAATTCGAAGCAGAGAGGAAGAAGAAACATATAAACCAGTGGAGACAACAAGCAATGGCAAAAGAATACAAGAAAATCATTGACGAAAGTTATATAGATAAGGAAAAATCAGTGGAGATACTCACGAGGGGACGATTGCAAGCAGAAGAGGAAAGAGTGATTATAGCTGCTCAAGATAGAACAATTAGGACAAGATGGCATCGAAAACATATAGAAAGAGAGAACATCAGCAACAAATGTAGAGTTTGCGACCAAGACACAGCATAACACCATCTGCAGTGATCCCTTTAATTGTGCCAAAGTATAATAGGACAGAAGCGCTGGCAACTAATGGAAAAACAATTCCCCGAAATGGAAGAAAACGAAGAGCGGTGGCGCTCCTCTATATTCGTCATCCCAACGGAGTAGCGCGTCCAGTAAAAGACCGGGACATTGTATCAAAGTAAAAAGAATCAAAGTGTTATATTATAGAAGGGGGAATCCCAAATGATATAACGTGGTGGGCATATGAAAAGGGAAAAGGAGATAAACATCAAAGGGACTCAAACACGAAATCAGAAGAATGTGGAACACCAATGACAATCGTGGTTTGATTGCCCCATAGTAGTTGGAGCGCTGGTGTTATTAAAGAAGAGCTTAAAAACATTTCTGGAGGAGTCCCAGTATCTGGTCAAACAACTGAACTGAGCTTGAATGGTTGTACAAAAAAGCATTGCAATCGTTGCGACTTGTGTTAGAATTTGGGAAAATCTTTGGAATGTCCTTATCGTCCAAGGTTGACCACTGGGACACCTAAGATCTTAAAAGGACCTATAGATCTTCTAATACCCGTTAAAAGGGAGATATAGATATATAATATATATATATACTTAATATATAGTATATATATATATAAATATATTATATTATATATATATAGATATAATATATTATATATATATAGTATATTAATATATAATATATACTATATATATAATATATATATATATATATATTATATATATATATATATATATATATATATAATATATATATTTATATATATATATAACATATTATATATATAAAAGTATATAAAATATATATATATATATATATATATATATATATATATAATATCTACTATAATATATAATATATTATTATATATATATATATATATATATATAATTAAAATTATTATATATATTATATATAAATATATATATATATATATATATATATATTATATTATATATAATATACAATATATAATAATAATATATATAATATATATATTATAGATATAATATATAATATATATATATATATATATAATATATAATATTATATTTATATATAGATATATAATATATATATATATATATATATATATATATATTATATATATATATATATATATAGATATATATATATATATATATATATAATTTATATATATATATTATACGATAGTATATATATATATATATATATATATATTATATATATATATATAATATAATATATATATATATATATATAATATATATATATAATATATTATATTATATATATATATTTATATTATATATATTTATATATATATAATATATATATATATATAAAGTATATATATATATATATGTATATATATATATATAATATAAATATATATATATATATAAATATAAATATATATATATATATTATTATATATATATATATATATATATTATATATAATATATATATTAATATATATATATATATATATATATATATATAAATTCTCGTTCTCCTTCACGTCTCACTAATTCATTCAGCTAGAAATCGTTGCAGGGATACGCTTCGACGAGCAAAGCGGGCTTCATCAAACGAAAGTGCGCTAACCTCCTTAGTTCTCCTACTGACAATCTTTCTGGCCTCTTGTCAAAAACAGCTCTAACAACTTCTGTAAATCTGCCTTTCCTCCTCTTATCCGATCTGATGGCTCTTGTTGCTAACTCTCCAACTGAAAAGGCCAATCTCTTCGGCCTCCCTCTTCAACCCTGGACGATTCTGGCATTCTTCCTCCTCCACCTTCTCCTCTCAGGTGTCCTAGGTCTCTACTGATTTAACATTTGATCGGCTGCATGGCTCCTTGAGATCTATGAACGGTTAGGAAAGGCGGGGTTGCCCGGATGGGCATCCCTCCCCCGATTTTTGAGGGAGTGTGCTTCCGAGCTGGGCCCCTCCCCTCGTTTAACTATATTCTCTATGTCTCAATACTACTTTTTCCCTCAGTGTTTGGAAGCACACGCACATGTCCAACCTATTTCGAAAAAAGGAAGGCCGCTCTGATCTTTTCTAACTATCGCCTATAGCTCTCACTTGTATGCTATCTAAGATCTTTGAAACCCTTCTTAACTCTGACTTCTTAGACCAATCTGGAATCTCATTCTCTTCTTTCCGATCGCCAGCACGGCTTTCGGCGTTCCGAGGTCTAACTGGTGATATAATTTCCTATTTAACCAATTTATGGTTTTCCGCCCTTAGGAACTACGGGGAGACTTGCGTGGTGGCGCTTGACATATCCAAAGCATTGACCGGGTATGGCACTCGTCACTGCTCTCCAAGCTCCTCCTTTTGGGTTTTCCTCCTTCTCTTTGCTTACTTAAGTCTAGCTTTCTTTCAAGTCGCCCAATATCGGCTGCTGTTGTTGATGGGCCGACTTCTTCTTCTTTTCTGTCAATAGTGTGTTCCTCAAGGTCTGTCTTATCTTACCTACCTTATTCTTACTTTTTCATTAATATTCTTCTCAACCTGCACAATCAACTCTATCCACTCATATGCCGATGACTCGACCCTTCATTCTTCAACTCATTTCAAAATCTGCTCCATCTTTTGTTTCTAGAATTGCCTCTCGTCTTAATCTTCCGATTCTATATAAACGCTGATCGGGATATAATTTTCTGTTGGGGGGGGTCGTACTCAACCTTGTGAATTCCAATTTCTTTAAACTCAACTTCCTACAAATCTCCCTCTCTAAAACACCTTTCAACTTATTATCTCTTTCGACGGTTCTCTCGTCTCTCCTGTTGGATAATATTAAAATCCTTGGGCCTTAACAGTAAACAAAAAAATGTACTGGAAACCTTCACATCACAACGGTTGCTAGGGCGGCCTCAAAAAACTGGGAGTTCTGTTTAAACTGCCGAGATTTTTTTTTCCTCTTCTCAGTTACTCCAACTATAAAAGGGTCTCATCCACCCGTGTATGGAGTACTGTTCTCATATTTGAAGTGGCTCTGGTTTCACGCGGCTTTTGGACAAGGATCGAGTCAAAAGCCAAAAGGCTTATAAAATGTTTTATGTACTTTCCAGTTCAATTGACCCTCTATCTTTCGGCGGCGCGATGTTGCACTTTATCCGTTTTCTATAGCTACCCAGCGGCAGAGTTGTTCGAGGGAGCGTACCACTCGCGTACCACCACCCTTACGACGCCCTCGCTGGTAGCACAAGGGGTGCTGTGTCTGCGCCGAGTTTTCTGTAACGATATTGTTAATTCCAAGCAGTTCGCTCGGTGCTTCCTTTCTTTCCAGCCACATCATGTTCTGTGGGAGATTCTCTTCCATCTTCTGTGTTCCTGCTGAATTTAATTCTCCCTCACTTAAAGCCTGCGTCTTGTGCTCACTGCGTAATTACGCTAGCAGATAAATTTTAGCGTGCAAACACCCCTCCTGAATAGCTCTGCCCGTGAGTGGTGGTGACAACTGTAATATATATTATATAGTATATATATATATATATTATATATATAAATATATATATATATATATATATATTATATTATAATATATATATATAAATATATAGATATATATAATATATATATAAATATATAAATAGATATATATATATATATATAATATAATATATATATATATATATTATAATATATATATATATATATATAGTATATATATTATAGATATATTATATAATATATATATATATATTATAATATATATATATATATATATATATAGGAGATAATATATATATATATATATATATATTATATATATATATATATATATAATTATATATATATATATATATAGATATATATTATATATATATATATAATTATGATATATATATATATATATATATACAGCACATAAATTTTCAGCTTCTTTGCCAAGCGTGTTTTTATTAATTATGTTGTTATCATTATTATTATTATCTATTATTATTATTATTATTATTATTATTATTATTATATTATTATTATTATTATTATATTATTAATTATTATGATTAATTATTATTATTATTAGTTTTATTATATAATATATATATATATTATAAGTATATAATATATATATTATATATATATATATATATTATATAGATATATATATATATATATATATATATAATATATATATTATAATATATATATATATAATACCCCAAAAAAGAACGCTTCAAACGTAGTTTTTAAAGCACCCGGTTGAGATTCGACTGTCATGGAGAGCGGACGCGGAAAACCAGAGGAGAGATGAAAAAGAAAAGGAATACAAGAAGGAATCATAGAATGAAATTAAACATCTGCAAGAATTATTCAAGAAGAGAATGCTTTTGAGAAGAAATGTTTGCCAGGATTTAAATTGTGAACAACTACTTAAAAGTTTGATTTACTATTCGGAATTTTAATTATTGAAAAATTTAAATATTAAATTAGTTTTTGTATCAAAATCTAAGGTGGAGGAGTTGTAAATATTTTGGAAACGTTCCTTTTAGTAACTTATAATTATGAAAACGATATTTTTATATTAATAAGAAAATTTAAAAGAAGAAATCAATAAATTGAAATCATTAAATTCTGGCAACAGTGAAGTTGGATTTCTCCAAAACGTCGAAACTTGAGAACAAAAATTTCTCCGTCTGATCGTGAGGTGCTGAAAATAATGATAATAATGATAGTGGTAGTAGTGATAATGGTGATAGTGTAATATTGATAATAATTTAAGTTAAAATATTGTGAATAGTGATGAACAATAGTGAAATATAGTTAAATTTGTGTGAAATATAGTGTATAGATTAATAATAATAATAATAATAATAATAATAATAATAATAATAATAATAATAATAATAATAATAATAATAATAATAATAATAATAATAATAATAATAATAATAATTAATAATATATAATTAATAATAATAATAATAATTAAAATAATAATAATAAATAATAATGTGATGATGACAGTGTAATAATGTTAATAATTAGTGAGATGTTGTGTTGTATAGTATATATTTTTAGTTTTTAAAAATATTATTAATAGTGATAATTAATAATATTATATGTATGTGCTTGTGAATTTATGTATATATTTATATATGTATGTATGTATATGTATATGTTTTTTTTTTTTGTATTTTATATTTATTTATACTAAAAGCCACTGGGTAGCTCAGTGGGAGAGCACTCGCCCAACAAAGCGAGGGTCCCAGGTTCGGTGTCGCAACTGGTCGGGGTGGGAGAATGATGAGCTTATTCTTCCCTGGGCTTGGGCTCCGTCCTGCTCGGACGTAAATTGAGTACACCCCCTCCTAGATTACTCTTCCCATGAGTTGTGGTGTATATCTTCTGTAATATATATATTATGTATATATATATATAATATATATACTATATATATATATATATATATATATATATATATATATATACTATATATTATATATATATATAGATAGATAAGATATATATATATAATATAAATATATATATATAATATATATATATATATATATATATATATATATATATATTATATATATATATAAATATATATATATATATATATATATATATATATAATAATATAATAATAATAATAATAATAATAATAATAATAATAATAATAATAATAATAATAATAATAATAATAATAATAATAATAATAATAATAATAATAATAATAATAATAATAATAATAATAAAAACAACCCGCTTCGCAAAAGGAAGCTGAATTTATGTGCCTGTTTGTTCAAACTGTAATCCAAGAAGTACAAACAAACATAAAAAAAAAAAAAAGTATATAAAAAATTAAAATTAAAATATTCTAGTAAGCTCGTCGCGAGATACCATCCCAATGAATCAAGTTATGTTCATTGTCTGCTTCCTCATACAGACAAATTAAAAAAACACGCAAAGAAATAAAGATTAATTTACAAAAAGAAAAAAAAAGAAAAAAAAACTAATATCTT
>JABUQX010039020.1:40000-50000 GCA_015478945.1 Trachelipus rathkii
CTCAATCACCATCTCGCCTCCGTTCTTGATCATTTCACCAGTGATTTCATCTGTATACCATTTTTCAACTTTCTAACTCTATCCATTGCCACCTCCTTACTAATGATCTAATCCCTAAAATATTCATTCCTTCTTGCACCAATAAACCCACACACATTTACTATCACCTCTTCATTACTGCCAATGTTATTCAGATTTTCGATATGTTCTCTCCACATTATCCTTTTATCCATTTCCTCAGTTACGAAAGCACCATCCCTATTCAGTTTATTCTTGGCTGATTGCCCTATTGCATTCCCGAACGTTTTCGCAAACATCCTTCCAAAAGAACTTCTATTCCTTGATCTCCTCCCTTGCAAATTCCCCATTCATTCTCTTTTCGATAACTGTTCATTTAACTCTTATATCCTCCTACGTATGCTTCTTTTAGTATTCCTTTTTTCCTCCTCATACAATTCAAAACCCCTTACATTTGAGACATCATAATTGCTTTTAAAACATTTAACCACGCTTCCTTTTTACTTTTAACCAATTGCATCATCGGTAATCACAATTTTCACCGATATTTACCAGAAAATCCTAAAAATGTCGGCAAAATTTCGATCCCAAATATTTAATGTCTATATACAATTTATTTATATTTATTACGAAAAGTAACATACACATCTAAAAATATATATTATATATATAATATATATATTATATATATCATATATATATATATAATAATTAATATCATATTCGATTCCCATACTCGTGCGCTCGTGCTTAGTAGCGTAGTAGAAATAAGTGAAGAACCCATTGAAGATGGAAACTAAATTGCAAACAAAATGGATTCTTGTTGTAAATGGTATGCAACACCCTCCTAATCAACATAATAAAAATATACATCATAATGTCAGCGCAAAAATTGCGTTTATTGGCCACCATCTTTGAAAAAACATGAATTTCTTTTTTTTAAAAAAATCAATATAAAAACAAATTACAGGAAATTTCATGTTGGAAAAGAATATGATATTGGTTTTAAAAATAAAAGGAAATAACAAAATGGTGGTCGAGAAATTGAAAGCTTTATTAGTGTTGAAATAGAATTTTTTATTCAAATAAATTTATAATATTTCATATTTTTTTCCGAAATGATCTTCATATTCATCTTCATCTAAATCAAATCTGTCTACTGTGTTTGTACAGTCCTTTCCACAACAGTTTTACAAACTACTGAAAATGAAATTCCATATTGGTGTCATGTATATTTCATGGTGTTACATGGTTCTTCAACTGTAGTTTGGCAGGCGCATTTAATCATATTTAAGAGTTGTCTTGGTGGCTGGAGCTCAAATCTGTTAATATCGGCTGAAATTCTCCATCAACACACAACCTGCCAATCCCTTAGTATAGGATCAGGGATTAGCGAATCTAGATTTTTCCAAATAAAATACTGAAAATACACTCCGAAGTAGATGGTTTTTTCGCTGCATATTGTGTTTGAAGTCAAACCGAGCTTATGTCAACTCTTTTTGGCTTAGTATTTTCCCTAATTTATAGTTCATGAACGAAGCACAATTTAGGTTGCCTTGTGTCCGTTGTTTCCAGCAAATAGTAATATAATAACCTTTACCGCTAATTTCGAAAAAATCTTCTTAGTACAATCTTCTGATATCCAAAATGGAAAGCCATTCTCATAGGAGTTTTGGATTTTATGATATTCTTGAAAGCTGAAGATTGGCTTGCCAAATAACCAGCCTGGTTGGTGTTACGCCCTGTTTAATGCGTGGACAAAAAACAAAGTTTGCAAGCCTTCTCTACAATAGATTTTGCAATGCTTGAATACACGAACTTTATCAGATTTTCCTGCAGACATGCATTACAATGTTCCTAGAAGAATGATATAGTTAGTAGGAATTAATATATTCAGTATCATCAAGTACTAACAGTGGCAATTTTTTCCTACGGCTATATTTAAACTTCTTGACGATTAGATGTGTCTACATCAACCTTTTTGCATGAATGACGGAAATGACCTCTTTCTCTTGAAAATAATCCAAATATATGATAAAGGTTGTTTTGCTTGTAGAATTAGAAAAGAAATTTGTTTTTCTTGATGATCACAGGCGAATTTTCATCAAAGACTACTACAACAGACGACTGCTGCAAACCCAAATCCTGTGCTCCAGTATTCTTTTATATTGTTTTTCATACTCAACAAACACTAATGTCACTTTTTTATACCTTCTGTTTGATATAACGATTCGTGTTGACTTATAACATCGCAATTTGGGCAGAAACGGACCAGGTAACTGTGAATTTGATGTACCACCATTAAAGAACGTAGCAAGTACTTTGCTGGGAAACATGAAAGTTGTATTTCATCTATATTCATGATATCTTATATGCTTGTCCAATGATAATTTATCAAGTTTTCCCTCCTTTCGTCGGTACTATGGTCAAATAATGAGAAATGGTTGAGTGGAATAACTTCGTAAATGGATAAACTCTCCTACATCTTTTAATCGTTTTTTATCTAGGAGATACAAGCAATAATCCTCTGTGGTGAAAGAACGCCGAATCTAATGATGAGGCTCAGCAGCAAAACAATCCTTTTTCCAACAATTTCATGGGTAACTGCCTGGTCCTGAATTTCAATAAAGTTTCACCTCATAAAAAAGTTGGGCAGTAAAGTTAGTTTTGAAATGTTTCTTCCAATGTTGTTGCATTTCTTGCAGTAACTTCTTTCAACTATCAGTAACTTCCGTTAAAAAATTTCCCATAAGTCCCTTCAAAAGCAGTAAATGGCATTGAGGCCTATAAAAATTGCAATTAAACTTTTTTCACATCTTCCAAATCTCTGGCCATCGCCTTTGCATCAGGTAAATCAGTATTTGTTCACATATCAATACGAAAACACTGGTCCGCAAACTCATTGCATATGTTACTTCACTGCATCTAGAATGACTCAAAATCCAAGTTGCGCGTTGATTTCAGTCATTTCTTCTCCTCCATGAGTTATACCAGAACGTACTTTTAACGCATTCATAAGCGTTTGAATCAAATGTACCATATCGGTCCAAACACCAGACCACTTCCTGTCCTTTCTTCGTACAGTAAAATGACGTCTTTTAGAAATTGGGTAATTTTAAGAAAATTTCGTTATTTATAGTTTCTCTAACGTGTTGAAGATATATTCTTGCGCATTTAGCATAAATTATTATGACCGGAACTCGCAGAAAAAGGTAGCATGAGCTCAACTACTGTAAGTGCATTTTAAAATTTCCTGATGGCTCAGCCGAAATAGATGTTTTTATAATATCCACCATGTTCAACTACAACAGCCAGAGTGTGGCAGTCAGGGTTGTGGAGTCGGTTCAAAAATTTTCAGACTCCGACTCCGACTCCGATTCCACCCTCTTCAAAATTACCGACTCCGACTCCGACCCTCTAAAATTACCGACTCCGACTCCGACTCCCCGACTCCACCCTTTTGAAAATTAGACTCCGATCTGACTCCGACTCCACCCTTTTGAAAATTACCGACTCCCGACTCCGACTCCCACACCCCTGAAAAAATTATATATATATCGTATAATATATATATATATTATATACTATATATATATATAATATTATATATAATATATATATATATATATATATATATATATATATATATACTATATATGAGGTTTATGTTGTTATCTGTGTTAAAGTATAGTAGTGAAGGAGACTATGGTCTGGGAATAAGAGGTATAGATCCAAGTACCAATGTGTTCAGAGGGACAATATTAGGGGCCGTGTTATTGTGAGAGAATTGATAAATGAGGAAAGAACGTATTGGAGAGTGTGTGGGTGAGAAAGGGGTAGATGGAGAATCAATGAATACGTTAGATGGTTTGGCAATATCGGAAAGGATGGAATGATAGTTTGGTTGTTAAGCGATGTATACTGTGTTGAGTATGCTGGGGAATCGACCGGCTGGGGAACCCGGGAAAAAGTGGATTGAGTCAGCAAAGGATTTCCTGAAGGAGAGAAATCTGAGTTAGCAGAGGCGAGAAGAAAGGTGCATAATAGGAAGTGAATGGCGGGGTTTTGTAGGCCCACCTTGGTTAAGGGATAAACCCTACATTGGCGAGATGCCATAGTGAATGCCGTAGCTCTAGGTTGATTTTTCTTACCTGCGACGAGTTTCTCACTAAAAGGTATAAAAGAGGCGGTAAGGCTGAGCTTCTTTTCGACTTGCGGTCATATTCTTCTAACTACTTTTCTGTTTCCAGTTGCATGCTGACCACCTTACCCCAAGTTTGGGGAGAGAAGCAAAACTGTAGCTTTTTCTGACCCCTAAGTCGTTTTCGAATGTTTTTTTCTGTGTGAGTAGTCATTCTTTCAGAATTTTCCATTTTTTCAAAACTCTTTGCTTTTGACATTGTTCTTTTCAACTTTTAAACCATTTTTTTTTTCGAAATGACTTCAACTTGAAATAATACAAGACGGGTCCATTCAGCTACAAAATATCACGAACATAGAGAAATCGCCTTTTTAAAGAAAACATTCCTAACTTCCTTCACCCTCTCACATAGCTTCTACCTCTCAAACCAGAAATCAATCCTTGTTCACTACGTTTAAACTTTTCTTCGCTACATAGGTCTTTTCCTAAATAAAGGCCCAAACCGTGCGCAATACTTATATATTGACCAAAAAAGCTATTATAAACAGCTACTTTAACTTTGTTAGCTTTTTAACCATATGCTATTTATTATACTTAACAATCTTATTAACTTGATATTCCTTGCTTCCAAACTCTGATAGTTGTTTCAGATTGCTGCTTATACTCAAATCTAAATCCTTTTTTTGGTCCACAGACTCAAGGCAATCTCAATTCATCGTAGTTAAAATCTTTTATTTGAGTTAACCTAAATGAAGAAACCTTGCACTTTTTACTATTTAATTAAAATTTATTTGGTATAGTGTACACCCAAGAAGTTTTACAAGATCATTTTGAATCTTTATATATCCATCATTATTCTTTACTAAGATAGCCACTTTGGTACTCATCTGCAAACTTAGAAAACTTACATTTAAGGCCCCTTGATCTAAATTATAACTATATAATATATATAATATATTATATATATATATATATAATATATATATAATATATATATATATATATAATATATATATTATATATATATATATAATTATTATATATATATATATATATTATATATAATATATATATATATATATATATAATATATATAACTCAGCTAGAAATCGTTGCAGGATACTCTTCGACGAGCAAAGCGGGCTTTCATCAAACGAAAAGTGCGCTTAACTTCCTTGGATCTCCTACTGACAAAAAATCTTTCTTGGCTCTTGCTAAAACATCCTCCACAACTTCTGTAAATCATGCCTTTTCCCTCCTCTTATTCGGATCTGATGGCTCTGTTGCTAACTCTCCAAACGAAAAGGGCAAATCTCTTCGGCCTCCTATTTCTTCTAACTCAACCTTGGGACGATTCTGGCATTCCTCCTCCTCCTCCTCCTCTCCTCTCAGGTGCCCTATGTTTTTGCCTGTGAATTACATTTGATCGGGTGCATGGGCCTCTGTGAATTCTATGAACGTTAAGAAGGCGGGTGGCCCGGAATGGCATTCCTTCCCGAGTTTTGAGGGAATGTGCTTAAGTTCTGACCCCGCTCCTCGTTCAACTATATTCTCTATGTCTCAATACTAGCACTTTCCCTCAGTGTTGGAAGCACGCAGATGTTCCAACCTGTTCCGAAAAAAGGAAGCCGCTTTGATCCTTCTAACTATCGCCCTATAGCCTCACTTGTATTCTAATTAAGATCTTTTGAAACACTTCTTAAATTCTCACTATTCTTAGGACCATCTGGAATGCTCATTCTCTTCTTTCGATCACCTACGGCTTCCGGCGTTACAAAAGGTCTACTAAGCGATATACCTTTTCCTGTTTAACCGATTTATGGTTTCCGCTCTTAGGAACTACGGGGAGACTTCGTGGTGGCGCTTGAACATATCCAAAGCATTTGACCGGATTTGGCACGCGTCACTCAACTGCTCTCCAAGCTCCCTCCTTTGGGTTTCCTCCTTCTCTTTGCTTACTTATGTCTAGCTTCCTTTTAATTCATTCAATATCTGCTGTTGGTTTGATGGACCGACCTTCTTTCTTTCTGTCAATAGTGGTGTTCCTCAGGGTTCTGTCTTATCTCCTACTTGTCATTCTCAACTTTTCATTAAATGATCTTCTCACCTGCACATCTAACTCTAATCCACTCATATGCCATGACTCGACCTTCACTCTTCATCTCATTTCAATTCTGCTCCTTCTTTTATTCTAGAATTGCCTTTCGGCTTAATCTTTCCGATTCTATTCTCGCTGATTGCTGGATAGAATTTCCCGATTGGGGTCGTTCAACCTTGTTGAATTCAATTCTTTAAAAACTCAAACTTCTACAATCTCCCTCTCTAAAACACCTTCTAACTTTCCGATCTCTTTCGACGGTTCTCTCGTCTCTCCTGTTGACAATATAAACATCCTTGGTCTTAACATAAACAAAAAAAATGTCATGGAAACCTCACATCACAACGGTTGCTAAGGCGGCCTCAAAAAAGCTGTGAGTTCTGTTCAGACTGCGGGACCTATTTTCCTCCTCATAGTTCCTCCAACTAAGCAAGGGTCTCATCCGCCCTTGTATGGAGTAATGTCTCAATTCTGGGGGGGGGGGCTCTGGGTTCACCCGGCTTTTGGACATGGTCCGAGTCAAAAACCAAAGGCTTATAAAGGGCCTGTACTTTTCAGTCACTTTGAAACCCTCTAATCTTTGCGGATGTGACTTTGGTGCATTGTCTCTTTTCTATAGGTGCCACCATTGGCAAACGCTAGAGGTAACTAACCACTCGTGTACCACCACCTTTAAGACGCCCCTCGTAGCACAAGGTGCTGTACTCTGTGCACGAGTTTTGGTGTGAATCTTGTAAACTCCAGGCTAGTTTCACTGCGGTGCTCATGTCTTTTCCTCCACCTTCTGTTCTGTGGAACTCTCTTCCATCTTCCTGTGTTTTCCTGCTGAATTTAATCTCCCTCACTTTAAAAGCCTGCGTCTGGGTGCTCATTCTGCCGTGAATTTGCGCTAGCGGATGAAACTTTGGTGTGCTACACCCCCTCCCTGAATAGGGCTCTGCGTGAGTGGTGGTGACAAACTTAAAAAAAAAAATTAAAAATAAAAAAATAAAAAATATTATGTCCCAAAAGTAAGTGTACTGATGTCGCATTTAATTATGTATTGGACTTGCCTGAAATTAAAAGTTATCTTCTTCAAAGTAAAGTATGACCCTTGCGAGGTTTACACACGCGGTTCCAATTTTCTTTCCATTGTTCATGCAGTACCGGAAGTTCATTTTCCAGTAAGTGTGTTTCCGCTCACGTGTTAGCAGTATTTTTTATGTTTCCATCGTCCCAAAAATAATGACCCTACAACTTCATTTTCAACTTAGGGAAAGAGGTTAGAAATTCGCACGGAAGCTAGATCTAGGCCGTATAGAGGATGTGAAGTACTTGAATGTTTTTCTTTCACCAGAAAATTTTTTTCCATAATTGAGAGCTAATTTGCGAGATTTGGGCGATATATATAATATATATTACTATATATATATATATATATATATAATATAATATATATATATATATAATATATATATATATATATATATATATATAAATATTATATATATCTATATAATATTATATATATATATATATATATATATATATTATATATATATATATAAATATAAACTGCTACATCTGAACTTACATCTAGTGTCATCTACTTATTGAATGACTAGTTCTAAAAATAGAATAGCATCTGCCCAGGTCTCCTTCATTTTTCCTCTTAGGTCTGATTTTATAATGCTAAGAGCAGAAAAAAAGCCGTTCAACGCTAACTTGCTTTGAATGTAGATCAGTAACAGCAATTGCCGCTTCTTGTACAATGTCAGGATACTTATCGATGGCCTCTTTTCTAATTTAAGCTTCTAAGTTTATATCAATTTTTCAACTTCTTTTCAGTGCAGCAAGAGAAATTTTTTAAAGTTATGGAATATTGTGTAAAAAGATGAGGAAAAACCTTGACCTTTTTCTTGAACCAGTCGAACTTTCGACTAAAATTCAATATCTAGAAGCTTTCCATACTCATCTTCTGAGCTTTTTGAAAAATAAATTGAGAAGGTAGTAATGGGAAAGTTGTAGTTTCATCACTTACAAATGTTCAGATGTATTCTTTCTTCTTGAACTTCTTGCAACCTTTTTATACAAATGGTCACGTTTGCAAAGTGCAGAATTTACCTTTTTGTTGTTGATCTTCAATTTAAGCTACCCTGTATATAGATAGGAATTATATAAACAGGCTGCTAGTATAGAATAACCAATTGGTCAAAGAGAGAACTTCTCTTCGTACCTTGAGTTTTTTATTTCTTCAGCATCTTAAAATATAGATGGTATAAGGTTGAAGGTTGAAATTCATTAGAATATAATCCAATTGAAACATAAAGGTGCAGGTTAAAAAAAACTTCGAAGTTTTGCAATTGCATTTTGCATTTTGTGGGGTGAGTGAACTTGTTTGAAGCGACTGAAGTCACTCACAGAGTCACAATTCATAGCTTTGTCAGCTCAAAATTTTCTGATTCCAACTCCTACTATCTTGAAAGTTACTACTCCAACTCGACTCCGACTCCGACTCGACCCTCTTCACCGACACCACTTCCGACTCCGACTCCGACTCCACCCTCTTAAAATTACCGACTCCGGAATCCGGACTCCGACTCCACCTTTTCAAATTACCGACTCCGACTTCCGGACTCCGACTCCACCTCTCTTCAAAACTACCGACTCCCCGACTCCGCGACTCCGACTCCGACTCCGACTCCACAACCCTGGTGGCAGTACGACTTTGTGATTTGAGAAAGTTCTTCCATTCATCTATCAGTGACGAAAGTTTATGAAGATCAGGATTTGAAACAACTTCCTCTGCTTTTGATATCGCCTCTGAGCACGTTTTTGAAAAGGTGAATACATTTTTCAAGATTAATTTCATGATCATTTTTCTCCACTTCCATTGCCTCAACGGTAATGCATTCACTTTTTGATGCAGTCCCACTAAAATCTGAACTGGTAGGCAGCACCTCAAAGCATCTGCTACAATTAAAGCAGTGAGAGGTGAAGAAATTTGAAAATGCCCTTGAAGGGCACGTGAATATGCTTTACGTTATAACATGTAGGGTACTGAACTTTCAGCATACACTGTCTGCAAAGCTTCTTCTATGCCCGATCCAGCCATCAATTCTCCAATAGCCCCAAGAAAAGATATTAGTGCATGAAACCAACCAAGTTGGATTACCAAATTGTCGAATTCTCCTTTACGATCAGCGCATGTAACTTCCATTGCCTTTATCCGCAAGCACTGTTCATAGGTTACAATTGGAGTTTTATCAAATTCTTTTTTCGTTGACGCTATTTTTCTAATGTATATTCTGTCAATGGTATTTATAACGAAACACATTTAGGTTGCTTGTGT
Source organism: Trachelipus rathkii (assembly GCA_015478945.1). Taxonomy (NCBI): domain Eukaryota; kingdom Metazoa; phylum Arthropoda; class Malacostraca; order Isopoda; family Trachelipodidae; genus Trachelipus; species Trachelipus rathkii. Next base: position 49,589 of record JABUQX010039020.1, read on the forward strand.
CGATGTTACCTCCATATAGTGACACAATAACTTTACAGCCAATTTCGACCAAATCTTCCATAGTAACGTTTTCTGATGATCCAAAATGGGAAGCCCACTTGCACACGATTTTTGATGCTGTGGTTTTCTTGGAAGCTAAAGGGGTATTTTTGCTTTCTTTATAATTTTATGCCAAAGATTCCGCGTTTGAGTCGATTCATGGCGTTCAGTGAGCAATAAAGAGGTGTTAGAAGATGCTCCTGATCCGCACATTATAACTCCCATCCCATGAAGGGTGACATGGCCATCTATTGTTGTTATATTATGGTCGACATTGTCGCGACCCATTCGAGAAAAAGGGCCTGATGGTACGACGCTTTGTTATTTCAAACCAATTTACAAGAAAGAAAGTGTATGTATTCTGCACTTCAAT
>JABUQX010039020.1:55000-56418 GCA_015478945.1 Trachelipus rathkii
ATATATTATTTATAATATATTTATATACTGATTATTACCTTAATTTTATTAATATTTAACTAATGCTAAATGGTACTTCACAAATATAATTATAAACATCTGCGCAAGACAATTACACTGCTGCATCACGTGACATTACGTCATTCTCCTATGCGCAATAGTAATTAACCCTAATTTACAACTATTTTACTATTTACACATTTATTTTTTGTATATTCTTTATTTATCTAAAGGTTTTACAAATATTTAATCATCCAGTTTGAGGCCATTTTCTCTAAGCACTATGATTACGAAGAAATGAATTTATAAGTTTAAGTTAATTCATTACTCATCGAGAATGTTCAGATACCGTTTTCTTTTTAATTTGAAACCACTAATTAGGTTAACTTTTACCAATTAGTTCCTTGGTATGGGCACCATATATTACTTTTTTAGATACCTAAGCTAACTCTTTAAAGTAAAGAATAAACTTAGGATCCACTGAGATTCTCAATTTAACCTTTAAAAGGATAAAAGACTAAATCCTTCCTCCTATAATATCAAAATCTAAAATAGGTTTTAGATCGAACTTTAAGATCCATAGGATGTAAGTTACAGCTCAGTAATATTATTATTGAATTAAGTTTAGTTAAGGACACCAAATAAATAAGAGAAAATACGAGAAAAGGAGCTTACCGTATTTTATTTGGATCTGAAAAAATCGTGAGGTGGTGTTTGATGAGTTACTTTTTTCACATAAGATAATGGAACGTTCTTCGCGGTGCACGGGAGAAAAAAAACATCTGACCTTTATCAATGCTAGAATTCGACCTTCTTCCATGAATATTGGAACAAGACTCTCGGTGTAATTGTGCAGGTCTATATACGTTCTTCTCATGTGACGTCATCAAACCATCAGATAAAAAGGATTGTGTAATGAGTGGTTTACCCTCTCTATTGTCCTTCTCCCCCGTCCCCTCTTCATCTTTTCCCCTACAACAACTCACCAACTTCTTTGGTGTCCTATTTTTCATAACTTTCCGGGGCAAAAGAAAAGAAAATTTGTTGATTTTTCTTTTCGCACATCCGGCTAAAATGAGAAGGCTAGGAAGAGGATCAGAAGTACCACTCAAAAACTATTATATTATTATTATCGTCTTATTATAATTACATTCATTACACTGGTCTGAATGAAAATTGGCACTGAACCAACTTTCCTTATTGAGTCTTATGTAAATTGATCTCCTGATCTGAATATGACTCCGTTTCAGCAACCCATCCTTCGACCTTTTCTGGGAAGCCCATACCTATTTTTTATCACTTTTTGATAACTTGGAGGGATGGAAAGAATTATTTCAGTTTTTAAATTTCTTCTGAGGGGCTAGAGAAGTGAAACGTTCTAAAACATGAACATTTGTAGCAAGGAGGTAGATTTTGGG
>JABUQX010039021.1:0-5000 GCA_015478945.1 Trachelipus rathkii
ATATATTTAACTATTAAACTATTAGTATATGCTGTGAGAAACTAATATGTAAGAAAAATTCCCCTCATCAACCCTCCCTAGATTATCCAAAACAGATTATTAAAAAGCAACCATCTACAACTACCCTAACTCCAACCAACACATTAATCAATGGCTTCCACCAATCACGCGAGTACCCTCAGATCCAGATTCTCAGCAGTAATTGACATTAACAAAGCCTTTGACACTGTTCCAAGCCACCATTCTCTTATCAAAAAATCCTTCAATCCCCCTAGAAAATAATGACGAAGAAATGGTCTCTAAACTTTTCTCACCAAACGTATTGCCAAAGTCCTCCACAAAAACAATCTTTCCCACTCCATTAAATTACAAAATGGCGTCCCACAGGGTGCCATTCTCTCTCCACTCCTGATTCAAGTTTTTTCGACAGCAGACCTACCCATGCCCTAAGCCACCAATCCACCAACTTATTAGTTACAGCAAGATGACAGGTCAGTCTCATTTCCAGCATCTCAGAACGTAATATAGCCACACAACCATACTAAGAATTTATAACAATTAGAAACTTGGCTACTCTCCAATAGAATGACCGCATCCTCCCTCAAATCCTCTATCATCCTCCTAACCACCGACCGCCACCAATTTTCACTCCACCCAACAGTTTTCCTGAGCAACAACCCCCTTCCCACTAAACAAAACCCCAAAAATATTAGGACTTACCTATGACACATACATGGCGTTCTCCCCCACATCAATCAAATCACCTCCTCAACCCAACGGAAACTAAATACCCTCAGAACCCTTTCCCAATTTAACTTTAGCCACAGGAAACACACCCTTACCACCACCTATAAACAACTCAGAACAAATTTAAACTATGCTTCCCCTGAATGGTTCCCATCATTGTCAAAAACTAATACAAAAAAACTACAAATCACACAAAACACAGTCCTTAGAATCATCACTTTATGCTCAAAAACCACTCCCATCCAACATTTACATGACGACACCTACAACCTCCCTATCTCCACCCACTTGGAGATGGTGGGGACTTAATTCTACCAGAGGACCCTAAATCCAACCCATCCATGTCACCAAATCCTCTCCAACCCCTCCTGACACAGACTAAAATCCCCTCCCCCTCCTCATCATCAAAATTCTATAACATTTACAACATTATTCCCCCTCCCCCTCCCAATAGATCATGGGTTACACATATCCATACCCAACTAACCAATACTTACCTGCAAAACTGCCCCAATAACAACTTCCTAAACATCCCCTCCCCAAAAATTTCCTCTAGAGAATAAACACTGTCCAGAAAGAGGCCAATTGACCTCAACTGGAGCAGATCAGGTCACCACCCAAAACTCTTACAATATCAATATAGATTCAAACTAGATAATGTCACCTCCCACCTGCATCAATGTCATATTTCCCAGGACACAATGAAGCACCTCCTTCTGGGGTGCTCCGCCTCTAGACGCCCTCCCTGTGCCGACTTCTCTATATCTTTCCTTCTCGACCTGTGGAACCGCCCAAGCGCAGTGACCGGCTTTCCGGAAGCAGTGTGGCCCTCCAATTGAGGTGGGCAAGGGGCAGAAGTAAGTATATATATATATATATATATATATTATTATATATAATATATCATATAATATATATATATATATATATATATATATATATATATATATATATATATATATATATATATATATATATATATATATATATATATATATATATATATATATATATATAGTCTGACTCATACCCTCACCTTTATACTTGCATTATTAATGCCAACTACTGAGGAAATCTTGAATTCTTTTCTTATGTTATCATTAATGTATCCATTTCCATCTCAGTTTACACTACAATTAACAACAAATATGCATATAGATGAAGTAATGAGCCCATTGTAATATTTAGGATATATTGATTTTTTTTTTACAATTTAAACCACTTAAGTGAAACTGAAAATTTTATTTGGAGTTATTTATAATAGAGTACTTTAATTTCTGTAAATTTCAGGGTTTTATATATTTGCCTGCCCAGAGATATTAAACTTCAAAAGTTACCAATTTTTGAAAATTAACTTTTTGACCACCCAGAAAAAAAATGAAAAGTTCAAACTTTAAATATTAATTAACTTAAAGCATTGTTAAGTATGTATATCCTAAATAAATTTAGCAAATTACAATAATTGCCTTTCTCCATTAATATAACCCCAAATTGACAATTTCAATATTAATTGAAAAACTTGACTTCAAAATTAACATTTAAAAATTATTTTGGAAAGAAAATTTAATTACAAAAATTGTACCCTAAAATGTATTTAATATCACACAATATAAGAAAATTGGTCCTAGGAATTACCAGTGCTAAGGTAATAAAGTAACTACAATCCATTATATATACCAAAAAATGTCATACCTCTAGGTTCATAAAGGTCTCCCTATTGAAACCAATTTGAATTTCAAAAAAAAAAAAAATGTTTTCTGAACTGTCAATAGATAGCAGCAACAGTGTGCAAAATAAAAATCATTTTGAAAATGGTCTGGCAACCAATCTTGTACCACTTCATATGGATTGACCCAAAGGAAATAATAAGCAAGCTCTGCAATAGATATGCTTTTTGTTGTGATCAAATGTGCTAAAGTTTGGACTCCTTTATGTAAAAAAGAGCATTGATATAGTTGGGGAAGCACAGCTCAGCTACAAAAATGATTTGTGGTTATAAGTTACCATGAAGGAGATATGACAGCTTTATAAATATTTATTCTTTCTACTATTGAGAAGAAGAAGTTTTCAATACAAAACTATGCGAGAACAATAGGAAATTTTTTTTTTTTTTAGGATTTGAAAGTTTCTGAAGTTATTGTTTACAATGGTTTTCCCAATGGTATAACTTAGTTCACTTGTAGCTTTAAAAACAAGGTTTAATAGTTATTTATTATTGATTTGGAAAGCATAAAATTAATATGCATTTTATTTTTTTTTAAACTTTCCTCATGTAGCTATTTGTCGCTAAAAACAAAGACAAATAACTAATAAATTAAAACATGATGATGGTTATGGTTGGGTATTGTATACATTTTTAAAGTAGTATCTTGTTGCCTTAGCGTTTCATGTACTAGGGATTGATATTTGATGTAAAATAGTCTTTAAAATAGAAAATGTCTGAAATATAGTTATCTGCAATTCTAAAGTAATGTGATATAAGTGTTGATATATTTTGTTGTTCTCCAATAAACTAAATTTTGAAAAACTAATTTGAATATACTATTTTTCCAGGTATGATTTGAATGCAAAGTTGTCAATGATGTAATTTTTTAAATAGGATGAAAATGAACGGAGACCAACCAATAAATTTCTAAGAAAGCTCAGTTATTTGGAGCCATGGTTTTGTTGTAATTCTTGGAAAGTGTTTGTGAATTTTCTTTTTAATCATAATGTCAGGTTCAAAATGACATTTTTATATATATATATATATATATTATATATATATATCATATATATATATCATTATATAGAGATATATATATATAATATTATATATATATATATATATATTTATATATATATATATGATAATATATATATATAATATATACTATATTATATATCAGTGGCTTGTAGTTACTTTTTTTCACTTTTTTCACTTTTTTTTACACTTTTTTTAGCTTAGTCCATTTTTTTTTCAATTTTTTCTTAAGCAATTTTACACTTTTCTTCTGACTTTTTTGGGGCAAAGTAGGTTATTGGAGATATCTCTTTCTCTGTTTTACTGTGACTGAATAAAAATGTCTTTAACGGAATAAACAGTATATAGAACTCACAATGAAAAAAATAGGTACTTAAAAATTTTAATTTTTTAAATTTCAGGTTGTTTAAAATAATTTTAAATAATAATTGAATAAAGTGTTTTGAAATTTGAAATTTTTTGGAACAATGGGAAGCTGTGAAGAAGTATTTTCTTACAAATGTAACTAAGCATAGGAAATTGTGAGGTTGTTAAAAAAACCTACCATGAAAGCAGAGCTTAACTTTGTTATATCTAGCGCACATATCTTTACGAGTGTCACAGGCTTCTTCCAAAAAGAAGAACCATTAATTCATGTCTGCATTCTGTTTTGTCATCATTGGTCATGAAACTGTTGGGAAGGATTTGCAAGTCAGAAATTCTCAAAGATCTTGATTTAAAAAAAAAATTGATGCTGCTTTTTTAATACTGAACATTTACTGCCATTGAAAGAAATCCAGTTTTTTGATGTGATGAGGTATTAAGAAACTTGAAGATATTGTGAAGGACAAAAAACGTTTTTCTGTTGCTCAGCACAAACATTTTTGTTGAATGTATCAGCATGTAATATAAAATCAGCTGTGTAGATTCTCTGTTGGAAAAATTTACCATCCTCTCCAGTAATGAGAGACATGCGAAAGAAAGCTGCCAAAATATAGTTGAGATTGCTAGGGTCATGCCATGGAAAATCCATACAGACATACCGTACTCTTAGATGAGTGGAAACTAATACAATTAGAAAAAGCTAAACCAGAGTCCGAAAAAAAATCTATAGATCTGTATTGGGCTCCGTTTTTTAATAAAACCGTTCCATCAGTAAACACTTCAAGATTTCCAACAGTTGAAGAGTAGTAAAAGCTTCAACTGTCGCTGTCACATGGTAATGCAGATGTGGAAAGAGCATTTTCCACATCATGCAGAAACTCTACAAGTACCAGTATCTATGCTCAGAGCAGAACTTTAAATGCCTAATCACTGTTAAAAGTGCTCTTACGTAAATTATGATGATAAAATGTATCACAAATTACTTTTCTCTAACTCCAAAGCTCCTTTCCATGGGACGTTTAGCATTTAAACAATACATTGCTTACTGTGGATATGAGAGAAAGTAAAAAAAGGAGACTCGAAGATAAGCTGCAAAGGCTGAACAAAACAAAAAAATTGCTGAGGAAGAAAAACAAAAAACAACGAA
>JABUQX010039021.1:7500-15000 GCA_015478945.1 Trachelipus rathkii
CTCTTAGTTCTGCTGAAAGGGCCAAAATACGCGGATCAATAAATTTATTAAGTAAAAAATGAATATACTATATAAAGTTCTATGGGTCTTCAAAGTTTAAAAAAGCTTTTTTCAGAAGCGGGTAACATGTTTTGAGGATAAGAGATGACGTTTAACCCCCCACAACATGGAGAGCACCTTATTTTCCTACACCACAACATTTCACAAAATTCAAATAAATTCATTTTAAGTAAGAAAAATTATGGAATCTGGTTTTTAAAAAATTTTAAAAATTTTTTGCTTTAATATTTGTTTTGTAGTAGTTTCTACTTTAAAGCTACTTTAAGTTTAATTCTTTTAATAATAAATAATAATAATAAATAATAATAATAATAATAATATAATAAATAATAATAATATAATATGAATAATAATAAATAGCCCTGGTACAAATTTTATTCATCCCCCAGGTCTGGATCTAGAGCAGGATTGGCACAGAAAAGATCAAATAATTTAAATCAACTGATTTTTTACGTATTTTTATTTTTTATTAAAAATATATTATATATTTTTTTTATTTTTATTTTTTAGGCTACTTTTTTTTTCTAATTAATAATTAATCCTAGACTATTAACCCTAATTATAATGATAGTCACTACCCCCCCCTAATTTCTTTACATAATAAGTGTAATTATCAAATGTTTTCAAGTCATTTTAAAATAAGAACACACATTATAAATAATAAACTAGAAGTACTCAGATATTATCATGGGTTGGGAAAGGACAAAAACGCAAGCTCGGTTTTTCCAGAAAAAAAACTGTTTTTTTCAGAAAAAAACTCAGCCTGAATTAAAAACAAGTAATTAAATTTGTTTTTTTCGCGTTTTTTTTCAAATAAGTTGTGATTTTACATGTTTGATACAATTATATAAATTTTAGGCAATCATGCTCTAATTTGGACATTTTTTTGGTTCCAATTTCCAACAAGGTGGAAGCCCTTGAGTTTGTGTTCAAATTTTTATGGGTTTTCCATATTTTTATTTTTTTATTCTGAATTTTGATATTTTATAAATAATTGTTTTTTATGGCTTCATTAATATTTTCTTACTCTGTTTTCTGTTTCAGCTTCAGTAACATTTTTATCATAAATTATTTAATTCAATTTAGAAAAAATCGCCCACATGCAAAAATCGTGTGACTGTTATTTTTAAGAAATAAAAAGTAGCAAAGGCCCCTCCACATGAAATATAGACTTTTGGTTGTGTAGACGTTGCAAAAACTAGTATTTTTTGCTCATAATCTAGAACTAGGAAATTTTGAGAAATTTTGCCAACTGAGAGAGATTGAATTATGCGTAAGGCAGCTAAGGCTTAAGAAGTCTGTTACTATCCTGCTCCTGTTCACCACTGTCATATCAAACACGATACTTCAATACGACTGAGATAATCAGACTTTCAAGTAATATCAAATTAAATGTGGCTAGATCACGCTGATGAGCCCAGTGATAATGAGCTTTAACAGTAGTCACACCACAGTAGTTAGTTCAGTACTCAGTAGTGACTGAGGTCTGGGCAGTGGGGACTACGTGATTAGTGAATCAAAAGTTGATATTCCAAAGCCAAATATATAATTTAAGTCATTCATTCATCCTCCTTCATTTACAAATTTGGTATCAATTTTAATTTCTATTATTTTTATTTATTTCATTTTCCCAAAGTCACTTTTGAGTTTTTGTCATTCAGACTCATTCTATATATAATAAATAACATTAATATTTGAAAGTATTAAAGTACAGATATATGATAACAAAATGTTTAATGCATATTAAATTAGAAATAGAAGCTACAAACATGCAGTCTGCAGCTACAAACCTAACCCACTGTATATTGTAAACAAAAACAATTGATAAAATATCAGAGAAAGGTAGTTCTGCAATTTTATAAATGAAATCATATTGTTTCACATGGTTAATTTCAAGTCTCATAAAACATTTGTTTCACAAGATTAATTTAATAATATTATATATATATAATAATATATATATAATTTATATATGTGTGCTTCTTTATAAATTCACTATTTTAATTAAATATTTTATTAATATTTACAGTTTTTATATTTATATTTATTTTCTTGCTAAAATTGTACATTTAAAATCTAGAAAAGATTTTAAAAAATATATAATATAATATATATATATATATATGTATATAATATAACTTATATATATAATATATATTTTATATATATATGATGATAGTGCGCACTATAAACGGCCCAATCCCCTACGAACCACAGTGTTATCAATAAATATTATTTACCAACCTACCTACGACCGTACATGACTGTTATCACAACAATGTGGAGTACCATGCAGATCATGTCAACGCATCCTTCATGGCTTAAAAATGAAACCCTACCATGTGAGTGTTGTTCATGAAATAAAAGAAGCGGATAAGTGTAAGCGTAAAACTTACTGTAATGGATTGCTAGAGAATGTTGTTGGGGGAAATGTTGATCCGTTTCTCTTCTTTTTCAACGGATGAAGCTTGGTTTCATCTGTTGAGTTACGTTAATTCCCAAAACTGTCGACACTGGGCTACAGAGAACCCACACGAGCCCCTTCAAATGCCATTTCACGATTTAAAAATTGGTGTTTTGTGTGTCTTTCTTGGAACAGAAATAATGCGGCTCACAATATTCTTCAATGAAACTGTGAATACCAATGTTTACCTACAAGTCTATAGTGATTTATCTGCACAGTTAACTCCAAACGAAAAGCGTTATGCCTATTTCCAGGCAAGTGGGGGACACCTCCATAATCGTCGGATCTAACCAGTTGCCTACCATACATTCCGTTTTCTTTTAAAGAGGAAAGGACATCAGGCAAGGGTTTGTGGCCTCCTGGTCTCACGAACCTCTCACTCATGTGAAGAATAGACATAGCATCAATTCAACAAATGATGGAGAGAGGAGATAGGAAAGATTGAGTGGATTAGCACAAAAGAACAGATAGCGGATATATTGACTAAAACAGGTGTTAAGGGTGATAATATGTTTCAATATGTAGAGAAGTAGAGAAATAAAAAGCTTGACGAAGAAGAATTAGAAGAATATACTGATAGATTGTTCCTGTTGTCAGTAATGGAAAGGAGAGGAAGATTGTGTTGCAGAGAAGGAGCAACAACCTGTACATATGTTATATACGTACATGGTGAAGGTTACCTTGTAACAAATGGCTAGCATTTGTTCAGGGAATTAATATTAAGGTTGATAGGGTTTAACATGTAACAAACAATGTTTAATGGTTTTTATTTTTCTTTTTTTACAGTTACAGAGACTGCAAGCCTCTGATATATTTAAGATTTATATGCTAAGTAAAATTACCTTTAGTAATAATATATAAATGAGCATAAGGATAATCCATAATAAAAGATCAACAAGATATAGTCATCACATACACGAGGAGACTTTACAATAAGGGAGAGATTAATCCAGGAACCAACGAGATCAACTAGATCTAGTCATCACATCCACAAGAGGAGACTTTACAAAAAGGGAGAGATTAATCCAGGACACAAAAGAAAGTTATCTGTCGGCATCAACTGTATCAACAAGAAAGAGGAGAATATACAGGACACCTAAAAACGTCATCTGAATCAACTGTGCAACTGATAGGTTAATGTGTGAATGTTCGCTCAGTGGTGGTTGTGAGAATTACAGCTGGGTAGTATACATGAGTGTGTGGGGCGCCTTTCATGCTTGTGTGTGGTATTGAAGTAGTCTTTCTCGCAATTGCTGTTGGTGTTCATAAGAAACATTGACTTTGATAATAATAATTTGACGACGTTACAACAGTCAGCTTGATTGTGTCCTACTTCATCAACAAAAGATAACATTAGAGAGAGAAATACTTGTGTCCAGGAATAAACAGAAGAGGGGAGAAGCAACCACTGCGCACATCAATCAAAAGTAAGTATATAGTTTCTGCTAATTTATCAAATGGTAGCAGAGCGTAGTTACCAATTATTATAATCTTCTTGCTAACGCTCAATCACTCATAAGAATTAAGGAAGATGGACAAGGTAGCTCAAACAAATATGACTACCGTGGAAACTAGAAGAAAGAAGAGAAGTTGTGAATGTCCTCGATTTATAGGAAAGAGTGAAGATTATGAGAACTGGAAGGAGAGAGTAGAAGATTGGCTTCTTATCACTGAAGAAGAAGTAAAATATCCAGGCGTGGAAATTAGGATGTCTCTAGAAGGGAGAGCTTACGAAGCTGTGAAAGAGTTAAAGAGAGAGGAACTTACCAAAGAGGATGGAGAGTTAAATTGATTTTGAAAAAATTAGATGAGGCATTTAAAAAGGACAGTAAAATGGATAAAATGAAAAAAGCAGTAAAGTTTTTCTCGATCGAAAAAAGTGCAGGGGAAAGCATGAGAGATTATATTCTTAGATACGAAAGGGTGTCTAAAGAATGTGAACAAGTTGGTGGAGGGAAAATGAGTGAGGAACTTAAAGGAAGTCACTTACTACATGGAGCAAAATTGAGTGACATGGAGTTACATATTGTATTGGGGGCTTGCGGTCAAGAAGAGTATGGATTTGAAAACGTTAAAGGAGTACTTGGTAGAATATTTCAAGAAACCAATAAAGAAAATACCCTTAAGAAAAAAGAAGAATGGGTTGGAGAGGAGAAAATACAAAAAGAAGGAAGATGGAGGAGAAACGTTTATGAGAACAATAAGGAAAAATGGAAGACTAGAGACTATCAAGATAAAGAGGGATATAGAAGAAATAATGCTTGTTATATATGCCAAGCAAAAACACATTTTGCTAGAGAATGTCCTAATAATTGGAGAAACAAAAACAAAGAGAAAAACGTTGAAGAAAAAGAGAGAGTATTATGGACAAAGTATGAGGGGGAAAGAGAAGACAACTTAGAGTTAGAAGAAATAGATGGAATCTTAGATACTGGTTGTAATAAATCAGTATGTGGAGAATTATGACTAGCAAAGATTGTGATGAGATTATCAGCAGAAGATGTGAGAGTGATGAATAAAGAACAAGAGAAGTCAGAAAGGAAATTCATATTTGGAGAAAGTGAATATGAGGCGACAAAAGTTTTGAAAATACCTTGTATGATTGGTGGTTTAAGAGTAAAGATAAGAACAGAAGTTATTAACGGTGACGTGCCTTGGTTAATAGGTAGAGAAGCAATGGTGAATATGGGATTGATAATGGATGTTGAAAGAAGAGAGGTTCAACTAAAAAATCTTGGCAACATAAGGGTGAAATGTAAATTGGATATTAAAAATCACTTAAGGATGCCTTTAATAAAAGGAAAAAAATTAGAAGATGTATGGATAGAAAAAGAGTGGATTAATGATATGGAGGAATGCAAAAGAAAAATGAAGAAACTGCATTTACAATTTGGTCATGGCAGTTATGACAAATTATGGAAGTTAATAGAAACTGGTTGTAAACAAGAAGAGAATTTTGAGAATAATAAAGGTAAGATAAGAGAAGAATTGAAAAATATTTGTGAGAAATGTGTGGTATGTCTCAAATATAAAAAGACACCTCCAAGGCCGGTAGTTGGTTTTCCTATGGCACATAAGTTCAATGAAATGATAGCTTTAGATTTAGGAGAAATAGAAGGAAGAAGATTCATGGTTATGGTGGACATGGCGACTAATTTTGTACAGGCAACATGGATGAAAAACAAACAACCAGAAGAAATAGTGAAGAAGCTGTTATCTAAGTGGATAAGTGTCTTTGGAGCTCCGAGTAAGATATTTTCGGATAACGGACTTGAATTTCAAAATGAAGAGGTTAAACTTTTAACCGAATGTTTTGGGATTGAGATCAAGAGCACTGCTGCAGAGAGTCCGTGGAGTAATGGGAAATGCGAGAAGATGGTGGGATTGGTGAAAGATGGAATAAGGAAATTGTTGGAGGAAGATACCAAAGACTGGGAAATGGCAATGTATTGGACTATCTTTGCAAAGAATTGCCTATCAATGAAGGGAGGTTTTTCTCCCAATCAATTGGTTTTTGGAAGTAATCCCAGAATCAGTAATGTAAATGGGGAAATGAGCATAACCGAAATGGAAACTGGCTATGAAAGTGAAATGATGGAAAAGAATATGTATGCATTGAGGAAAGCAAGAGAAATACATATAAAGCAGGAATCTGAGGAAAGAATTAGGAGAGCGTTACTGAAAAGGGTAAGAGAACACAATATCGAAGAGGCTAAATTGGGAGATAAAGTCTACTATAAAAGAGAAAATGAAAAAAGGTGGAGAGGACCTGCTAAAGTAATAGGCATGGATGGGAAGACGATAATCGTGAAACATGGAGGTACTCTAAGAGAAGTGGCGAGAGTACATATTACCAGAATCAAACATGTAGAGGGGGAGGAGATTAGACAACAACAGGAAGAACTCGAAGAAGAAGAAGAAGAAGAAGAAAAGATGGTGGAGGAAGAAGAAGACGAAGATGAAGAAGAATTAATAATTAGTAGAAGAGAGGATAACGAGGTGGAAGAAGAGGATGAGGAGAGTGAGGAGGAAGGAGCCGAAAGAATTGAGGTTGGGATACCCAAGGTCAAACAAGGGGAAAGATGGAGAATGATAAATAGGTTAACAAACGAATCAATAGAAGTCAGAATCTTGAATAGAGCGGGGAAAGCAAACAGCAGTAAATGGAGTGATAGTTATAATATTGAGAACCTTAACAACGGAGATAGGACATGGTTGGATCTACGAGAACATAAGGATTTCAGTAAGATACCTGAAAATGAAGAAATATTACTGGTAAACATCAATGACGAGAGGGTTATGGCTGCCAAGTTAAAGGAGCTGGAGAACTGGAAAGAGAATAAGGTATATGAAGAGGTGAGAAAAGAAGGGCAAAAAGTTGTGTCCACAAGGTGGATCATAACAGAAAAAATAAAAGATGGAAAGAACATTTGTAAGGCAAGGTTGGTTGCAAGAGGATTCGAGGAACAGAAGTTGGATGAATTGAATGATGCACCTACGTGTTCGGCTGAAATTTTAAAGGTGACATTGAGCATTATTAATCACAAGGGCTGGGAGTGTAAAACACTAGATGTAAAAACCGCTTATTTACAAGGAAACGAAATTAAGAGGAATGTCTATTTAAAACCTCCTAAAGAAGCGAAAAGTGAAGGGCTATGGAAGCTTCGAAAGACTGTTTATGGTCTTAGGGATGCTGCAAAGGCATGGTATTATAGTATAGTAGAAATATTGGAAGAATTGGGAGGAAAAAGGTGTCAAATAGAACCAACAGTTTTTTATTGGACAAAGAATAGTAAACTTGTAGGGATCATGTGCTCACATGTAGATGATTTTTGTTACGGCGGAGATGAGGACTTTCAAAAACAGGTAATCAGTAGTTTAAAAAATAGAATTACTGTGGGAGTAGAGGAAACAAAGAGGTTTAAATATGTGGGAGTAAATATTCAACAAGAGAAAGAGCACATAAAAATGGATCA
>JABUQX010039021.1:25000-30558 GCA_015478945.1 Trachelipus rathkii
ACATCAAGTGTATATGTTTGCAGGAAGTTCGACTAATGTCATCGTGACTTCTTTCCACCATCTGAATATAAATCGCATAATCACCGTTAACTTCTATCAGAAAGAGGTGACAATGAATAGAAAGTGCTGGAATATCATTCACAAATCTGTCCTCCTATTCCCCCAGTCCCTCTCAAACCAAACTTCATGGCAGTACAGCACGAATTCAACTTGTCCCCCGAAACTAAACTATATGATCAATCTACTTAGCTCCAAGTAGTGATTTTACTAAGGTCGACTTAGCTGATTTTTTTAACAGCTCCTTATCCTGTTTGTTATATTAGGAGACTTCCAACTCCGCCCCCCTTATGGGCGAACTTCTGTCATTTCGGTCTAAGTTCCAAGATCTTAATAGATCTTCTAACCCCCTTTTCCCTGGGATGCCTTAACACAGGACTCCCTACATACGAACGTTTAGATACACACACTTCTTCTTGTATTGATATTTCCTTTTGCTCCCATTCCCTTATGGATCGCTTTACCTGGTCCCGTTTTGATTATTTATTCGGCAGTGATCATTACCCAATAGCTTTAAATGAGCTTGTTCCAAGCCCAATGCAAAAACCCAACTCCAGCTGGCGTTATGATCGAGCGGAGTGGGTACCTTTTTATCAGGCCACAGCTATCCTTTCTCCTTTCAATAACCGATTTCCGACTGTTGATGATGCCTTTCGCCTCTTCCAGAAAGTAGTTATCTCGGCAATGGAAGCTTGCATCCCGCAATCTTCCTCAGGCAGGCGGTCGGCAACCTCTTGGTGGTCTCAAGGGTGCCCACAAGCCAACCGAGAGAAGAAGAAACTCTAAAGGAAATACAAAAGGACCCGTACCACCCCAAACATGATTAGTTTTAAAGCAGCCGCAGCGAGATCTCGGCGAATTAATCGTCAAACGCGGAAACAATATTTTCGAACTTACATATCGACTGGTAACTCCACAACTCCCCTTCCTTAGTGTGGAAAGTAACACAAAAAATATCTCGTCGCTCCAATACTCCTCACACAGTCCTCCGTTATGGCCTGATTACGATCTCCGCTCCTGCGGCTGTAGCGGATGCGTTAGGTTATAGCTTTGCTAGCCACTCGAGTTCATTCCGCTACACTGAAGCCTTTCAAAAACTGAGAACTGACACAGCACTACCAGACTTTTCAACATCGAAAGGGGAAGATCATACCTACAACCGTCTTTTTACACTTGCAGAGTATCAAACCGCATTGGCAAATAGCAAAGACGGTGCCCTGGTCCAGACATGATTTCGTAACATCATGCTCCGTCATATCCATCCTCGGCGTCAGAATTTTTGCTGGATCTATATACGGATCTGGATCGAATCTTCTTTTCCAACTATTTGGACTACAGCTTTTTGTAATTTCTACTTCCCAAACCTGGAAAAGATCCGAAGAGGGCAGACAACCAAAAGACCAATTTCGCTGATCGCTATTCCTGTAAATTAATGGGAGAAAAATGGTTTCTGGGCTTACTCCCTGTTCTGGAGAGCCGTCAAGCTTTCTCAAACTTCCAATTTGGTTTCCGCAAAAATCGTTCGACTGCGAACCTCTTCGTAAAACTACACCATGACATCCAGGAAGCCTTCTCAACTGATGGGATGGTTCTTGGTGTCTTTTTTGACCTTGAAAAAGCTTACGACACAACGTGGAGAACTGGGATTCTCCTTAAACTCCATTCGCTCGGTTTCCGCGGACAACTCCCTCTTTTCATCAAATGCCTTCTGTCAAACAGATCTATCCAGGTTCGGTGCTCTTCTATTCTTTCACGTCACTTAGCTCTGGATGAAAGCGTTCCGCAGGGTGGTGTTCTAAGTGTACTACTATTTGCTCTCGGATTTAATGATATCGTTACTTCTATCCCAGCGACTGTCAATTTTTCTCTATGTAGATGACCTTGCATTATACATATCCGGTGCCAGGCTGCCTTTTCTCGAACGGCAACTTCAACTATCTATTGAAAATATTTCACAATGGGGTAACTCCCATGGCTTCCATTTTTCTCCCACCAAAACCTCAGCAGTGCTTTTTAAGAAAAAAAGGAATCGAAGAACCTGCCATCTTCCAGCGAACCTAACCTTATACGGTTGGCCTATTCCTGTTACTTCACAGGTCAAATTTCTAGGACTCATTCTAGATGACCACTTAAAATATGCACCACATATTAAACAACTGAAAACAACTTGTCATCGCGCGCTTGACCTATTACGTCATCTCGCCTCAAAATCTTGGGGCGCTGATCGCAAGTCACTTTTACTCCTCTACATCGCCCTAATCCGATCGAAACTGGACTATGGCTTGTGGCAGGTATCGGCAAACCTCCACTAACCCACTGAGAATCTATCGTATCCCAATCCAAAATGAGCGATTCCGAATCTCCAACCGGACCTTCCGATCGTCCCCTCGGGTGAGCCTAGTTGAAGCCAACGTGATGCCACTCTCTCTTCGAAGAAAAACATTTTGTGTACAAGCTATCTTCGTTTCCACCCCATACCGTCTGCTCTGACACCGATTCTACAGGGAGATACCTCAGAATCCAATTACTGGCCATTTGCAAGCACGGTTCATAAGATCATAAATTTCTTAACATCCCTTTGCAAAAAGGTGCTGCCTTTCTCCTTTCGACGAAGGGCATGCACCTTGGCTATTCCCCTCCCACCATTTGCTTGGCTCTGACCTCTCTTTCCAAATCTAGCCATCCGGATACCTTGTTAAAAGCATCATTCCTGTCTCATTCCACAGTCCATGATGACTTTACTCCAGTGTTTACTGACGACTCTAAAACAGGGAACAGTGTGGGTGCAAATGCATTCTTTTCCTGACCGTTACTTTCCCATAGCCACGCCCCCGCATGCTTAATTTACGGCAGAATTTAATGCTGTATGAATTGCCCTTTTCTCGAATTCTAATCCTTAATCAAGATCATATTATGCTATTTATTCAGATTCGCTCAGCACGCTACAAGCCCTTAAAACCCCTTATTCTAAAAAAACTATGGTACCTGCTGTACAACAATTTCTTCGGCTGCTCCATTCCCGTAAGAAACAAATTATTTTATGTTGGATCCCATCTCATGTAGGGGTAACTGGCAATGAAATCGCTGACAGAGAGGCCAAAATGGCCACCTCCTCTTTTCGGAGTTGTTCCAGGTACCTCCCGGATCACATTCGACAAGGCTGCCTCCTATCAACCGACTACTATCCGGCTCTCAAACAAGGTTTTCAATCTTGTTTGCAAGAGCGCTGGACGAATGATCAGCGGGAAGCCCAAACTTAGAAATATAAAGCCGATCATAGGGGAGTGGTCTTCCTCCACTCGAAGCTCCTTACACGAGGTAATACTTGCAGGCCTCCGTATTGGCCACCAATATCACTAACAGTCACTATATGTCACGGAAACCCCCCTCCCGTTTACAAATTTTGCCGTTGCCACACCCTCATCTGTTCGCCATTTCTTCATTGCTTGTTCCCAGCTGACCCTATTCGCCGTCGTCATTTCCTATTTTAACGGTCCAATAAACTTCTGAAAGATTATCATAGCTTGTTCGATATGCCAACTTTAGCAGTAACCCTATTTTCTTTATCTTCAAGAAGAAATAATATTCTTTGTAACATTTGATTTTTGTTATGTAATCTTAGGACTATTCAAAATACAAAGGTATAATTTTATTTAGTTTTTATTTATTTTTGACTGACTGAATATTCATTTCTTCATCCAAATCTTTCTTTGACACTTTAAGCATATATTTATGACAGGGCCCTCCCATGGTGCTAATTTTTCAGCCCAGTATGGCCGCTTCTCAGAGAGCAAGGTGGGGCGAGTACACTGACAAAAAAAAAAAAAAAATATATTATATAATTAATATGTATATTATATATATATATATATATATATATATATAATATAATATATAATATATATATATATAATATAATAATATATCTATATATTATATATATATATATTACTTACTTACTTCTTACTTACTTACTACTTCTGCCCCTGGCCCCCTTAATTGGAGGGCCCACTGCTTCAGGAACCGGCTGCCGCTCTGGGCGGTTCCACGGTCAAGTATGGGTTATAGAGAAATCGGTGCGGGGGGCGTCCGAAGCATGGGGCACCTCAGAAGAAAGGTGCCTATTGTGTCTTGGGCATTGTGACATCTAGCGCAAGAGTGGGAGGTGACGTTGTCTAGTTTGAATCTATTTTTATATTGCATGAGTCTCGGGTGGTGACCTGATCTGCTCCGAAGCGAGGTCGATTTGCCCTCTTTCTGGACAGCGTTCTTCTCTAGGGGAGAGTTTTGGGCGGGGTGTGTTTAGTAATTGTTATTTAGCGTTTTAGCAGTTAAAAAAATGTTTTTTGCCCCCCCCTGGGTTTTTTTTCGGATGTGGGGGTTATGGAATATGGTTTGGGTTAAATTTTCCATGACCTATTTGGAGGGGAAGGAAGAATTATGTTGTATGTGTTGTAATAGAATTGAACTGGTGAAGAAGGGGGGATTTTAGTCTTTGTTGGGGGTGGGTTGGAGAGAATTTGGTGACAGGGTGGGATGGAATTACGTGTTTTCGATAGAATTGAGTCCCCACCATCTTCAAGTGTGTGGAGATGGGGAAGATGGAAGTATCATCGTGCAATGTTGGATTGGGGTGGTTTTTGTGGCAGCCTGTGATAATTCTGAGGCTGTTTGTTGAGAGAAATTTGCAATTTATTTGTGTTCGATTTTGAGAGTGCTGGAAACCATGCTGGTGAGGCATAGTTTAAAGTTGTTCTGAGTTGTTTATAAGTTGTGGAGAGTGTGTGTTTCCTGCTGAAGTTGTGTTGAGAGAGGGTTTGGAGGGTTTTAGTTTTCGTTTGGTTGAGGAAGTGATTTGGTCGATGGGGGGGGGAAACGTCAGTTTGTTTCATAGGTAAGTCTAGTAGTTTTGGGGTATTCTGTTTACCGAAGGGGGTTGTTGTTCAGGTGATTATAGGATGGAGGGAGGATTGGTGACGGTCAGTGTTTAAAAGGGTGATGGAGGATTTAAGGGGGGATGCTGTATTCTTGTTGGAGCTTACCAAATTTCTAATAGATTGAATATTCTTGGTAGTTTGTGTGGCTATGTTTACGCTGGGTGTTGGAAATAAGAACTTATGTCGTCTGCGTAAGTTATAAGTTTGGGTGGGTAGGGGTAGGTAAATCTGCTGTAAAAAAGTTAAAACAAAATGGAGAGAGACATGGCGCCCTGTGGGACGCTATTTTGTAATTTGATTGAATGGGAGAGGTTGTTTTTGTATAAGCCTTTAGCGAAACGGTTGGTGAGGAAATTGGAGAGCCATTTTTTTGTCATTATTTCTAAGGGGGAGTGGAGGATTTTTTGAATAAGGATGTGTGTGGGGACGGTATCTAATGCTTTATTTTATGTCTATTGCAGTGAGTATAGATCTGTGGGAGGGTGATTGGTTGAAGCCATTAATGATGTTTGTGTGAGGGAGGTGAGGCCTTAGTTGTAGAGTGGTTGCTTTTGAATCCGTGTT
>JABUQX010039022.1:0-7500 GCA_015478945.1 Trachelipus rathkii
CACAGATTGAATTCCAAAATTTTTGGTCTTTTTTGTTGTTTTGTTTTTAATTATCTTATTTTTATATAAATCAAGTCTTTTTAGGGTATTTAGCATTAAAATTACTCACGTAAATACAGTATATTTAAAAGAGGTATAGCAATATAAAACGTAGAGTTATATACTTCATAAATATTTAATTAGTCACCTGTGAATATAATTAT
Source organism: Trachelipus rathkii (assembly GCA_015478945.1). Lineage (NCBI taxonomy): Eukaryota > Metazoa > Arthropoda > Malacostraca > Isopoda > Trachelipodidae > Trachelipus > Trachelipus rathkii. The sequence goes on from JABUQX010039022.1 coordinate 204, forward strand.
TACATCTCATATGATATTATTATTAGCTATTATTATTATTATTATTATTATAATATATATATATATAATTATATTATATTATTATATATAATATATATAGTATATTATTATTATATATATATATCATATATATTATATATATTAATATTATTCATATCTCTTATATATATATATATATATTCTTCCATCTACTTTTTCTCCCCAAAATGGTGGTAAGGTGCGTAAACGAAGCATCAGAGAAAGAAAAGCAGTAGAAAGAACTGTCAAAAGTCGAAAAGAAAGCCAGCTTACCCCACCTCCTCTGTACTCATTCTTAAGTAAGGACTCGTCCAGTCAGAAAATCCACCTAGGTAGCTTCACGGACTGCGAGGACCCTCAACTAGTGGTCATCGAGTGTAAGTGTTCATCCTTGACCCGGTGAGCACAGCCATACCCCCGTCACAAAACCCTCATTCTCTTCATTATTATTGCACCTGTCATCTCGCCTCTGCCAACTCACATTTTCTCCTTCAGACATTCGTTTTTACTGACTCAATCCACTTTTTCTTCGATCTCCAGCCGGTCGGTTTCCAACACACTCAACTCTGCACATCAGCTTTAAAAACCGACTATCATTCATGCCTTTCCACATGACCAAACATCTCAACATATCTTTACATTTATTCCTGCTCGTTTACCCCTCTCTTCGCCCAACTATCAAGCTCTCATAATATAGTGCTTTATTCCTCATTTTTTATCAATTCTTCTCCACAACCTAGCATGCCCTAAGATTGTCCATGTGAACACATAGATTCTAGATCTATACTTCTTATTCCAGACCTATTCTCCACTACTACATATCAACACAGGTAACAACAATAACGTCGATGTAAAACTCTAAGCGCAGCTAAACTGACTAGTCCTTTAAACATTCACACGTATTAATTGCACATCAACGCTTCTGCATTCCACGTACTTTCCTCACTAGAACTTGCTAATTCACTTCACGTTCGCCTTCTCATCCAATACCATATACCTACTAATATTTAAACTGCAGACACTTGTTGCAGCTGCTCACCATCTAACTAAACTTCACACTGGGACTGTCCTCTACAACCATAACCTTAACTCTACATTCTACGTTTTACTTTCGACCCCTCCTTTTACACGACACCCTGCAAATATCTCTACTAATCTCTCTCAAACTCCTTCGATTTCGCACCACAAAACCAACGCATCATCCGCATATAATGAGGTAGGGGCACCTCACCTCATACTCCCAGTCATTCTACACATTTCCTGGTCACGCCCACCTTCAATTATTTCATAACCCATCCATATACAATTGAAATAACCAGCGAAACACTAAAACAACTGCCATTCACTTCCGTCTATTAATACTAAACCATCACTTTTCTGACTCACCCATTTATTCTTACATCCACGGCTCGCTATCAGTCATACATACTTTTGATATCCAGTTCTAGCAAGCCTAATCAAACCTATATATTTACTAACACTGCATAGACCTTCCCGCTATTACCGTTTTCTAATCATACCCCTGTTTGGCACATCCATAAACACTAAATTTAATTTATTCTGTCTCTCCTCATCTTTCTAATCAATTGTTTCAAATGTAAAGATTTGATCAGCACATCATCTACTAGCTCTAATTCGCCCTTGTTTCTTCAGCGAATCGCAGATCCTTCAGTCCGTCGGCGCACATCTTTCGACCAAAACAACAGCATATATCTTCTCTAGCAACACTCAATAAACTAATACCACTATAATTTTTACAGTTTCCTGTATCTCGTCCTTACCCTTATATATAGGGTAATTTATTACTGCCGTCCTCAATCCTCGAAACATACCCTCCATTACGCTTTATTACACAGCTTCAAGATCCATCAAAGTCACCATCTCTGCCTCCGTTTTTGATCATTTCACCTTATTTACATCTTACCTGAGAGTTACCATTCTTGCAACTTTCCACTCTACGCATTTCTCTTCTTTGTTAATACCTCATCCCCAAAATACCTATTCCTTTCTGTACCATCAACCCACACACAGTCCTTGGATCAGCCTCTTCATTACTGCCAATTTTATACAGATTTTCAAAGTGTTCTTTCCACTACCAACTCACATCATTTCATCAGTTACAAAATACCATCCCTATTCTTATTCTAAGCAGGTTACCCTTAATTCTAATTCTTAACCTTCGCGCTTCCTTCCAGAAGAGCTTCCTATCACTTGTATGTCCCGATTGCATCCTCCTTACCAAACTGTCTTTTTTACCTTCTCTTTTCTCTACGTATGCCATCTTTTAGCAGATTCCTTTTTTCCTCTTAATATATAAAATTTTTATCTTTCTTTTGAAATTTAATCATTTGCTTTTAGTACAATTCAACCACTGCTTCTTTTTTACTTTTAACGCTTGCCATCACCTCTTCATTCCACCGATCACTGTTAACATTCTTACTTCTACTTTAGCACAGCCACATACTTCTTTTGCACTGCTAACGACGATTGCTTCTCTTCATTTCGCTTCCAGATTTACTTCAGTTTCAACTTTGTTTTAGCTACAAATCTGTCACCTAACGATCGTCGGGTATATACTACTTACCTTTGTTCACTAAACTTCTCACTTTAATGTTTACCGCACTTCTCTCGTATCACCGTCTCTCCATCAAGTCCCACTAAAAGTAACTTAATTTTACATATGGAACAACATAATGATCCGTGACTAATCCCATTCCTAAACCTGCACATGATTTTAACACATTCCCAACACTTCTTCAACATCTCCTTCTTCCCAAACACAAAATCAATCACTATACTTTCTCACTCTTGAATACCATCTCTACCTCACTACCAACTGCTAAGTCAAGAACTTAACTGGATACTCTTCGTGTTTGCAAAGGAAAGTAGATTACTTACCATTATAACCTAATCCCCCTTACAGAAAATCATCACCTTTCCTGACCATTGGTCATTTTCTCCGAAACCGGGGAGTCGTGCCAAACCACATGTTATACATCCTTTTTTTGATCATATATGAGTATATAATATATATATATATATATATTATAAATATATATATATAATATAATATTAATATATATAATGGTGTATAGTAGCTGTAATTTATAAGAATCCGTATTATGAATAGTTCAGATATTTGAGGCTAGAGAGGGGTGTGGTACTCACTGTATAAGTTTCAAAACATTGCTTTAATTCATGAAAAAGAAGGTTATTTGTTAAAAATAAAACACATTCTTTGCTTTTAACAAAAATTTTTTTAAAAAGATAAAAAAAAACCGTTTTTTTCCACAAAAATATATTATGATCTATATATATATATATATATATATATATATATATTATATTATAATTATAATTTATTATAGTATATATAGTATTATATATATATATATATATATATATATTATATATATATTTGTTTCAAATGTTGAGCTGTTGTTAAAAACTCTAAGAATCTCTTTAACTAATTTAAAGATTTAGGATATAATATTAATTATTAGTCTTTTGTGCGTGCATGATGTGCATGTGTTTTAAGAGTTGTCTTTACCAATAGTCTATTTTACGCTATTTCTGTATAAATTTATTTTAAATTGCTAGATTTTTATCAAAAGTGTATTTTTTTGTTAGGGGTAGTCATATTTTTGGATATAAACCCTTTTAAGTTGTTTATCAAAATAATTGAGGTCAAGTTTAGTAAAGTGGTGTGCATATAGTATTCATACTTTTTTGTATATAGAATTTAGTCAATTAATAATTAGTTAAAGTCAATTCCTAACATTGAACACTGAAAAAAAAAATTATTTAAAATATTTTTTTTATACTTTTTCCACAAATATAAAATGGGACTAAAATTCTTATTTCATTAAAGAGGTTCCTATATTACTTTCAATGAATTATATTTTTATTTCAAACTACTTTAAAAAATTTCGCTGATCCGGCCGGAAAAAGCCGGAGACTAGTGGTCTTCGGCGCGTAGCCGCGAGTCTTTAAAAATGCCGGACTCCGGCCAAGCCGGGATTGTGCTCCCTAATTATATATATATATATAATAATATTATATATATATATATATATAATATATATATATATATATTATAGTATTATATATTATATATATATATAATAATATATATAGTAATATATATATATCTATATATATTATATATATATACAGTGTAGTTACGATGTTTTTTTTTTAATCGTGCTGCCAGGATAAGGGTCTGTTTGCTGGCCTATCCGATTATAATCGTATAGAAAATTAATTCTTACGGTACGCCTGATAACGAAGAAATTCACCTCTTACGGAAAGGGTAGGAGCGAAAATTCCATATTAATTATTATTGATACCGCTTAAAACAGGCGTGAGCTTTGTTTTTTTTTTTTTTAATGTTTGTTTTAATAAATGTTTTTTGTTTTTTTTCACTTTCATATAAAATTTTTAATAATCGATAATTAATTTATCAATTTAATTTATTTTTATTAAAAAGACTCAATATATTGGCTATGGAGGCTACCTACTCTATTATAAGCCTTGAATATATAGACTAGTATATACTATATATAGTATAATAATGTATGTGTATATATATATAGTACTATATATATATGTAATATATAATCATATATATATATTATACTATATATATTTATATATATATATATCTATAGTATGACTATACTTCCAATAAGATAAAATTAAAAGTGATTTTATTTATATAAACAAGTTTAATAGTAATTTTTTCTGGTATAGAATCACTCGAATGCAATACGGTAGTTATTAATTACACTTCCACAATTTCAAGATGGAGCCCAGTTCCCCTCGATGCTCCAGAAGCCAAAATAAAAAACTATTTGGGGTGGAGGAGATATTAATGAAAGGTATCATGATGAAACGTTATAAAATTGTACCTTCTAAGTTATAATAATTAAAGAGAATATCGCTGAAGCGGTTTGAACTCATTATCGGTCATGCGGTAGAGAGGCGAGCTCATTAACTAAGGACCAGGGTTCGATTCAAGTAAAGGAAAAGACTTTTGGTTAATTTTTATTTATTTAAACAAAAAGCACCTAAGGCACAAGTACAGTACCAGTGTAGGCGATTTTCTCATTTTTGGTCTAGGACAAGTTACATACCAAGCATAACTAATGTGTAAACTAAGTAATCCTAATAATCATTTATATAAAAAAAAAAAAAAAAAATGCTGCACTAAAATATATAGATGGCAGTGAATGAAATAATTCATACAAAGTGACCATTGTATAAAATGACTAATATTGGCACGAAAATAATAATAAAATAAAAATATTAGTATCCAACGAAGACCAATTAAAAAAAAAATTAAAACAATATTGTACCTATTCCTACTGTGCCAATTAATACTGACTAAATTAATTGCGTGGTAAACCAGGAAAATGATTCGTCGTATTTTTATACCTTATGACTAAGTTTTAATTTATTTTTTTTTTATTTTAAACATATAAAAACTATAAAAATAAACATGCGCAATTCCGTATTAAAGAAAATGTTTGTTAATAAAGCAATGAATGAATTTTAGTTACAATTTTTTTTATTAAACAAATTCTTAAAATAATCAAGAAATTTTTTTATATAAACCTAATTGTACTTAAAATTAAATTAAATTTTTTTTTTTTGCAAATAACAATCATAAGATACAAGTAAATTCAGGACTTTATTACATTTTTATGACTAAAACTTAAAAAAAGAAAAGCGTTTCTTGAAACAAACAAATTAAATGAATTTTTACATTATGCTGCATTTCTCTGGTGATGTGCCTGTTCCCGCGAGCCTCTGTTAGGGGATAAAAAGAAAAGAACATTACTTTCATTACTTATTTGGATGCAGTTATGCAAAAAGGTACCAACCCACATAACACATTAAAACTGACATCTCAACTTTTTTAAAGATTAAGTTAAACATACAAATGAATATACGGTATGTTAGTTGGTATCAAAAAAATATAATTCCTATAATAGGATGGTTATATTTTGCTAAATGACTTTTCAACTTTTTACTATACTTGTGAAATTATTGAAAAATGTCAATTTTGTGGGATGGTTCTTTTTTTTGCATAACTACGTCCACTTTAAAGTCATTTGCTTGTTACATTTAAAAAAAATATTTGCTAGTGACATTAAGCTTAAAAACATTATTAAGTAATGATACAATACTTTTAGAACAAAGCTGTCAAGCCAAACTAAATGAGTAATTACATAAACCATCACCAACTAGAAGTCTGCGTTAATTATTAAGCGGTGCAATTGATAATACATATAAATAGAAGCTGTATTTTTACTAACCTACTTACGCTATGAAGAGGACTTAAGCAAGAATGCAGCCCATGTATAGGCGCGACACTTGCTCATCCTGTCGAGAACAAAAGAAAAAAGCCCGTCATTTAGCATCCCAAAATTAAAAATGTCTTTAATCATTATTACTTTCAGCTGTTTTGTTTCCAGCTAATTTACATGATAATAAAACTTCAGAACAAACCAGTCTGGCTTGACAGCTGCAAATCTTCATTCAATATCAACTATCGATTAAATAATTATTGAAAATACAAAGCTTATCTAGCAAACTAAATCCCAAACCATAGTTTACCCAATTTAACTATGCAGTACCAATCGACTGTGTTGTTCTTTTGTTTCTTATTAAATATGGTATTACCTACAGTAAATATAATCGATTCCACTAACCTTTTGGGATGGATATCCACCATAGTGTATTGAAGATGTTGTATAAGATTCTCTTTCTTTCTTAGACTCTCTGGTAGCAATTTCCTAAAGTAAAATATTTAAATAATTCCTGATCATTAAATTAGAAACAAAATTACACGAATTGCTGTGATAGTTTTGACAATAAAACTACAACAACATTTTAATGAAAATTAGAAAAATCTTTTCTTTTCAATCTAGCTTAAAAAAAAAATAATTTAAGAGTGAAAATCACAAGAAAATACATTACCTCTCCATCTGAGTTTAGTAAAGCAGTGGTCATGAAGTCAGCGACTGGCCATTTCTGATTTTTCATCACCAGATTATGAGGAGCATCATGGCTTTGATCAGCATCAGAAGACCAAATTGTAATTATTGAATTAGCGGGAATCTTTAGTGAACGATGGAATTTGTAAACTACTTCTCTGTCATTAGCTTTGCGTTGCAACTGGTAATTTCCCATACTTATATCCTTTAAAAAAAAAAATTAAAAAATGAGATCTCTAGCTTCTCAAGATAATAATAATAATAATAATAATAATACT
>JABUQX010039022.1:12500-25000 GCA_015478945.1 Trachelipus rathkii
TAATCTTATCTCTAATCGCCAGTAGGGCTTTCGTAAGAAATGCTCTACTGGCAATCTTCTTTCTAGTCTTTCTGTTTCTTGGTCCTCTTTCCTTCAGTATTTTGGCTAATGTCACCGCTCATCCTTTAAATCTATAAATAGGGGTGTTACTCATGGTTCTGTTTTATCCCTAACTCTTTTTACTTTTCATGAAAGACCTCTATTACTTCATAACATATCCACTCCTATGCCGACGACTTCACCCTTCATTACTCACATCATTTTGATAGACGTCTTTTTCAACAACAAATAGTTCACGCTAGGAGGGCACCCTTGGATCAAATATCTTCTGATCTTTCTCGGAATTCTTTGGGCATTGAGAAACACGATTGTTTTCAAAATTACTCAAACTCAGGGGTCTCCCCATCTTTCCAAAACCAAGCAGACTCTTTACATTTAACATAAAACAGTTTTTATTGGAATCCTTGCTAATCTTTGCTGAAAAAAAAGTAACATTATTAAACAATCCGGTAACCGAAGGTGGTCGAAATTTTAAGAACCGCAAAAAAACCGTAACCGCGGTGCAAAAATTCCGCTTCGCTCCATCACTAATATATATATATATATATATATTATATATATATATATATATATATATATATATTATATATATATATATATATATATATATATATATATATATATGTTTTATATATGTCACTATCTCTCACGGACAAGAGCCATAGTCAGGGAGGGGGTGTTGCACGCCAAAATTTCATCCACTAGCGCAAATGACGCAGATGAGCACATGCGCAGGCTTTAAAGTGAGAGAGATTTAATCTCAGTAGGAAACACAGAAGATGGAAGGGAGTACCACAAACAGGTGTCAGGAAATAGGAAGGCACGGCAGCGAACTTGCTGGAGTTTACAATATCCTACACATAACTCGTGCCTCAAGACACAGCACCCCTTGTGCGGCTACGAGGGCGGTCGTAAAGGTGGTGGTACGCGAGTGGTAAGTTCCCCCGAACACCTTGCCGCTCGGGTACCTATAGAAAAAGAGATAAAGTACCAACATCGCGCCGAAAAAGATAGAGGGTCAAGTGAACTGGATAGTACAAACAGTTTATAAGCTTCTGGCCTTTGACTCTCACCTCTGTCCAAAAGCCGGGTGAAACCGAGACCCCCCCAAATGGAGAACAGTACTCCATACAAGGGCGGAATAATTAACCTATGTATAGCTGGAGTAACTTGAGAAGAGGAAAAAAGTTCTCGCAGTCCAAACAGAACTCCCAGGAGACCGCCCTAGCAAAATCCGTTGTGATGTGAGGTTTCCAGACAATTTTTTTTGTTTTTGTCAAGGTCACTGTGTTTATATTGTCAACTAGGAGAGACGAGAGAACCGTCGAAAGCGATAGGAAAGTAAGAAAGGTGGTTTTTAAGAAAAGCGGAGAGGTTTAGAAGTTGGATTTTTAAAGAATTGAATTTCAAACAAAGTTTTTTCTATCCATCAGTGGGAAATTTTCTAAATCCAGATAAGCGAGATAGAATCGGAAAGATTAAGACGAAGGGCAATTCTAGAAAGTAAAAGAGGGAGCAGAATTGAAATGAGTTTTACGAATGAAGGGTCGATTCATCGGACTTCGAGTGGATTTGTCCCAGTTAACTTTTCAATCAACAGAAAGATCATTAGTAAAAAGAAGCAGAAAAAGAATGAGATAAGACCGAACCCCTGAGGAACCCACTATTGACAGAAAAAGAAGAAAGAAGTCGCTCCCCATCAACCACCACCGATATTGAGCGACTTGAAAGAAAGTTAGACATAAGTAAGCCAAGAGAAGGAGGAAACCCAAAGGAGGGGACCTTAGAGAGCAGTAACGCGCGTGCCATACCCGGTCAAATGCTTTTGGATATGTCAAGCGCCATCACACGCAAGTCTCCCCGTAGTTCATGAGGGCGGAAAACCATAAATATTGGTTAAATAGGAAAGCTTATCGCTAGTAGACCTTGAATGCCGAAAGCCGATCGGCAATCGCAAAGATGTAATGAGATCCAGATGGTCTAAGAAAATGAGAGTTGAGAAGGGTTTTCAAAGATCTTTAGCTAGAATACAAGTGAGATGCTATAGGACGATATTTAGAAAGATCAGAGCGGGCTTCCTTTTTTTCGGGAATAGGTTGGACATCGGTGCGTGGCTTCACCACTGAGGGAAGTGCCTAGATTAAGGCATATGAGAATATAGTTTGAACGAGGGCGGAGTCAGCACGTAAGCCAACATTCCCTCAAACGCGGGGAGGAATGCCCATCTGAGCCACCCCGCATTCTTAAACGTTCATAGATCGTCCGTGAGCACATGTACCTCGATCAAATGTAATCCACAATAAGCAAAGACATAGGACACCTGTGAGGAGGAAGGAGGGAATGCCAGAACATGCAGGGTGAGTTGAGGAAAGGAGGCCGGAAGAGATTGGCGAATTCAGTTTGAGAGTTAGCAACAGAGCAATTCAGAAAATAGAATAGAGCATTGAAAATCTTGCAAGCAATTTCCAGTCCTATAAATGTGAAGTGTTTGGTAAACCAGTGATTTCTGTAGCTCGAGTGTTCTCTAACAAGACCGTGGCCAGCGGCAGTTTTTTTGAGGTAATTGCTGACATCCGCGCGGACCGGCTGAGAATTCGTCAACAAGTAGAAGTGTAGTTTAGGAAAAACCACAGGAGAGTTGAAGGGGTGCTAAACTAAAGATAGCACTGGAATGGTAAGAAGTACAGTTCATCCCTGGACTGAGGAACTCAACACGTAAAAGAAGACAGAAGCAAACTAAGTGTGGTTACCATACCCATCCCCACTTACCATCGGCCCCCCCCCTCGGATTATTTGGGACTCCGAGATGCCCCTCAGCTTTGTGCCCTTCCACTTTGGGCATGTCTCAAGTTTTGACTTGCCTCCCAGCTTTTGTGCTCATCTTTGGATACCTCACGCTTTTGATGCCTCAGCTTTGTTGCCTCTAATAACCTAGCTTTGGTACCTCAGCTTTAGTGGTTCATCTTTAATGACTCATCTTTGATGCATCATCTTTGATACCCCCTATATTGATGATTCAGCTTATAAGCACTTACATTAAACCATAGACACTTACACTTATAACAACCATAACTATATCTCGTTATTGCACACTCAAAACATCACATAAGACACTTCACGGTTCCACCCATAGACACTATACTCCGCACACACCAATATATATATATATATATATATATATATATATATAATTATATATATTATAATAATATATAATATTATATAAAATATATATATAATATATTATAAAATATATATATATATATATAATATATATAAATATATATATATATATTTATATATATATATATATATATATAATATAATATATATATATATATATAATATAATAATATAATATATTATATATATATATATATATATATATATATATATGCGCGGGAATATTGCGCCTGCGTGCGCACGCGGCGGGCGGGGGCGCGGAAATATTGCGCCTGCCGGCGCCGCACGGGGCGGGCGGGGACGCGGCGGGACGCACCAGCGGTGCGGGTTTGCTGCCTTTTGCGGGGTGGGGCTATATATAGGTTTAGCTTATGAACTATGAATTAATGATTATCTTTCTAAATATAATATATATAATAAATGTAAGTATTTATTATAGATATGCATATACACTTAGTAAAAATAAAACACTTTTAATACAAATCAGATAACTTGTGCACCGCTTAACAGCTAAATGATATGATTTTAAAATGAGTTTGGGTCTAAAAGATAATAAACACACACCTGCTCAAATACAAGTTTAAAGAACAAAGTTAATTTTCAAAAGACGATAAAATAATTCTCGACAATCACATGCGGAGTCATATAGAGATAAGGATTACCGCGACCAACACAAGTAGGGAAAACATTTCCTTTTTACCTGCTTAAAGGATCTTACCGATCCGGCATGTTTCAGTTTGCAAAATATTTTATAAAAATAAATTATAACACATGATTCTTGTCTATACGGGAATTACCTTTTGACCTGGTATTAGGATTAAATAAGCCCATCTCTACAAAACGGCTTATCCTAAATTTAGGCCTAATTTAGGCTAACGTAGTTTATTCACGCCAACATTTTTTTACAAGAAAAGGTCAGTTTGGGAATATACAATTTTGACTGTATTAGGCTTAAATCGCCCCGGTTTACAAAAAGGAATATCCTAAATTTAGACCTAAAGTAGTTATTTCAACACATTTTACAGAGAGAGAGGTCAGTTTTCGTATCTGTAAAGGAGTGCGGGTCTGTTAGTTGTTTTCTCGTGATCGGATTGTCATGTACATAGATAATTAATATAATAATAAAGAAACCCGGAATTATTTAAAACTTTGAAATATTTTTAGTTAACACCGAGTGAATAAATAAATTGTAAGTGAATAATTTTATTTTTTAATAAAACTTAGAATGATTTTTAATAAAACATGTTATTTTAGCAGAGAAGAACTTTTTTGTTATTTTATACTTTATTACATGGCTAAAGATGATGTAAAGCAGTAAGTGAATTAGAACAAAACGTGGCATGTCTGATGTAAGGGGTGCTGTGGGGCTGGCCAATATAGATAATATATAGATATTGCTTAAACGGTACGTAAAATATACTGTTTTTAATAAATTTCATAAAATTTTTAGTAAACAGGCTATTTAAAAACTTGATAGTTTATAAAATAATAGATATATAAATAAATTCTTCGTTCAAAGATAATGATTGATTTATTAATAGAAGTTTTAAGAAACTTTGAAATATTTTTAGGTAACATTTGAATAAGTAATATAAATGTACGTGTTTAATTAAAACTTAAAATGTTTTTATAAATTATACGTTATATGTGTAAGTGAGTGTGCGTGGGTGTGTGCGTGTGTGTGTGTGTGTATGTGCTGTGTGTGTGTGTGTAAATCTGTGTGTGAGTGTAAGTAAATGTGTGTGTGTAGAGTAAATCTGTGTGAGTGTAGTAAATCTGTGTGAGTGTATAAGTGATTTGTGTGTGAGTGTAAGTGTAAATGTAAGTGTCTATGGATAAATGTAAGTGTCATAGTGAATGTGTGTATAAGTGTCATAGTGAATGTGTGTATAAGTGTAAGTGTGTTGTGTGTTGTGACGCAATGTGTATAAGTGTACAATGTTAAGTGGTCTATAAGAAGTCAAACTGATAAGTGTCATAAGTGAAATGCCTTCTTATACAGTGTCATACAGTGAATGTGGTGTATAAGTGTAAGTGGTGTGTGTTGTAATGTGTGTGTGTGTGTGTTTGGTGTGTGTGTGTGTGTGTGTGTGTGGTGAAAGATATATAAATGTGTGTTTAACTAATAATAATAACAATAGAGATATATATATATAATAAATAAATAACAAATAAAATAATAAAAATATAAAAAATCATTCCTAAATAAAAATAATAATAAAATAAATACAAAGTATAAACAAAATAAAAAACATAAATAAATAAATAAATATATGAGTTAAGCAGTAAAGCAGAAAGTTAAAACAGTAAAGCAGAAGTTAAAGCAGTAAGAGAAAGCTTAAAGCAGTAAAAATGAGTTAAAGCAGTAAAACATGGAAGTTAAAGCAGTAAGCAGTAAAACAAAAGCATACTTAATCCCCCTTGGTGATTAGGTAACACCTCTATTGGATTTACTTGCTTTAGGTTATGTAATGTCCAATAGAATATGTGAGTATAAAGCAGTAAAAACATACTGAGTAAAACGCAGTCAACATGAGTTAAAGCAGTCAAACATGAGTAAAGCAGTAAACAAAAGCATACTACCCCTCTTGGTTTCAGGTAACACCTCTATTGAATTTACTGATTTCTGCTATTTAAGGTAACTGTAATGAGCAAGTAAATATATGGTTAAAGTAGTGACAACATATGAGTTAAACAGTAAAACATGAGTTAAAAAGCAGTAAAACACGAGTTAAAGCAGTAAAGCAACAGCATACTAATCCCCATTGTGTTAGGTTAACCTCTCATTGATTTACTGATTTCTGCTTTAAAGGTATGTAATGTTAATAAATTTAATAAAACTTCGTACAGTTGTAGTAAAATAAAATTTTTATATATCAGACACTCTGGTTTTTTTTTTTCTTCTTACAAATACAATTTTTTTAAAAAAATTTATAAATTAAAAAGTATTAAGTAAAAAGTATTAATGTTAAAGCAGTAAAAATGAGTTTTAAAAGCAGTAAGCAGTAAAACAAAGCATACTAATCCCCTAGGTAACACCTCTGTTTTGTTTACTGATTTACTGCTTTAAGGGTATGTAAAATAATATGAGTTAAAGCAGTAACAGAGTTAAAACAGTAAAACAGAGTTAAGCAGTTAAAGCAGTAGAGTTTAAAAGGCAATAAAACAGTAACAAAGCTACTAATTCCCCTAGGTGTGGTAATAACACCTCTATTGATTTCTGATTTACTGTTTTTAAGGTATGTAAAGTATATGTTTTTAATAAAATTTCGTACAAATTGAGTAAAAAATAAATGATCATTGTATACTTTGCAAAAGAAATTCTTTTGAAATAGTTTTACATTGATATATATTTTTTTTCGCTTCACACTAAATTGCGTCTGCGGACGCACGCGGCGGGCGGGTACGCGGTGGTATGGCGCCTGCGGGCGCACGCGGCGGCGGCGGATACGCGGAAATATTGCGTCTGCGGACGCACGCGGCGGCGGCGGATACGCGGAATATTGCGCCTGCGGCGCACGCGGCGGCGGTTTCGCGGAGGGGCCTGACCTGCGGACGCGGACTCGGACTCTGAAACGTTTGCGGGCCCTGTCTCAACTGTGTAACTTTTAGATATATATTCTGTCATGCTATAGTGTTTATGAAAATACTAACTCAATAGTAGGGGAACTTCTAGCACTTGTAATATACAACATTCGTTCCCTCATAACTTAGTTACCTAGGGTAGACACCCATATTAGGGATATTCTCTAGGCTCAGGGGAGGCTAGAAAGGCTTGAAAAAAGTGCACTGCAAGTTGGCCTATGTGGCACCTTGGCACTGATGGTTGGCACTCACTTGGCACTCATTGGCACTCATGATGGCACTCATTGGCACTCACTTGGCACTCATTGGAACTACACCTGGCCTCATCGTGACACTCATAGATAATACATAGACACTATAGAACCACTAGATACTTATTACAGTGACTTGGGAACCATCAAAGCATCAGTTAGATGGGTCAAAAATTGAAATAGATATAAAAATGGCAAGGTTCAAGGGCGAAATATCATGGTCAACAAGGTTAAGACATCAAAAAGGGCTAAGCCCTAAAGGACAAAAATTACCGTGGCCAAAAATGACCCATGGAATACCAAAGGGTTGGTCGAAAATTACCGTGGGTAAAAAATGACCCATGGAAGAACCAAAAATACGGTGGGCCACAAATGACCTGGAAGATCAAAGGTTGGTCGAAAATATAGGTGGGCCAAATTCTGTCCATAGAGCCAGACCCGAAGGGGTAGACTCACCATCAACAAAATTACCCGTGGGTCCAAATTGACACCTGGTATCTGGCAAGGTGGGTTCACAAACAGGTAAAGACCATAAAAAATAGGGCTAAGCCCTAAAGAAGATCCCAAATTACCGTGGGCAAAATGGCCACGGGTCGAAAACATTAGGGGGCGTAAATAGGGGGGTAATACGTACAACGGTTGCTGACGCAACCGTTTGGCGCAACCCTTCTTCGAAGGGTTGCCAAAAATTAAGGTTGCCGAAAAAATTAAGGTTGCCAAAAAATTAGGGTTGCCAAAAAATTAGGGGTGCCAAAAAATTAGGGTTGCCAAAAATAGGGTTGCCAAGATAGTGCGGCCAAAAATGACCCGATGGAAGACCAAAGGGTTGGTCGACAAAAAGGTCAAGGCCCAAAAAGGTAAAGGCCAAAAAAGGTCAAGGTCAGGTAAAAAATTTGGGCTCAAAAAAGGTCAAGCCCAAAAAGGTCAAAGGCAGGTAAAAATTTGGGCTCAAAAAAGGTCAAGGTCAAAAAAGGTCAAGGTCAAAAAGGTCAAGGTCAGTCAAAGGTCAGGTAGGTGGTCAAGGTCATTTTCGTCCGGAAACTGAGTCCTACTACTAATGTTGATTCAAGTTATTTTTCTCCTCAACAATTTTTGGAACTTTTCATAAAATTCAACATGTTTATCCGAGCTAATGCAGCTGTAGAGCTTTTCTCTATGGGAAACTATGTAATTAAGACGACCATTTCGAAATGCTGGTGTTTTGAAAAGGGAAGGGGGAAAAAAAGAATTTGTTTTAAAGCCATATTGTTAATAGAGTGCATATATTTATTTTCTTATTATGTAAATTGATTCTCTTTAAGTATGTGTACGAGTATGTATGTGTGTGTGTAGAGGAAAGGCATAGGCACCATTTGAGCTAGCACAGATCTCTCGTTAGGTATGAGTAAAGGGTAGGAGGGTCCGGAAAATTCCTTCCAATCCAGTGTGCCCATTCATATTATACTATATTAACAGTCCTTTTTTTTACAACCTTTGGTTTGATATCTGTCAAATTTAATAATGATATCTAACGTTAGTTAAATTATCATGTCAAGCAATTTTCTAATTCAACAATTTCGTGTGAAGTATCATGCTTCTCCTTATTTAATTATATAGTAAAAATGTCCAAATCTATTAGAATATGGTTGACTGGAGCCTCCTATTATATTGCTTCATTTAACTTAAAGAAAAAATATAATAGGAATAAAAGGTTTAATGATAATCGTCTGCAGAGTGATGCTATCGAAATAATTGACAAAGTTTTCCAAGTGCAAGATACAGAATACCAATGGCCAGGAAAACATTTGTATCCTATGAGCCACGCCCTCAATAGAATCACAAAATATAGACGATTGGCAGTGCAATTTAGAAATGGGGAATATGTGACCTTGGGATGTAGGGGATATTTAAGGGATGGATCAATATCCTCAACTGAATTATAAAGAAAATAATATAAAAATTATTATGATGAAAATAATAATAATAACAACATTTCATAATAATATATATAATAAAAAATAATATAATAATAATAAATAATAATATAATAATAATAATAATATAAAAATTACATGTTGAACATAACATTAATAATAATAATAATAATAATAATAATAATAATAATAATAATAATAATAATAATAATAATAATAATAATAATAATAATAATAATAATAATAATAATAATAATAATAATAATAATAATAATAATAATAATGTGTCGTGAAAGCTTTAGAGAAAATATCGTTTAATGAAAAATAAATGTGGTAGCAATGAAAATATCTCAGGAACACACACACTTTAAACATTTTTAGGAAAAAAATATTTGGTAATTATTTTACCTATATTTGGTACACACTTAAAAAAATATTAATTCATTATAACTATAATAACAATAAGGGCCAAAGAGTTTTAAAGAAAACGACAAATCAGGTTAACACTGTCAAACCTAAGGACAAAAATTCACTAAATAAACTGGTATACATTTTCACAGTTATTCTTCAAGTAACATTTCATCATCAATGACGGTACATAACATTACGTAAGCCCTATTGCGTGACATTACATCATTATCACGCCATCCCAACATTACCTAACATTACTACATCATAATCATCACTCTGGCCTTAATAAAGTTTTCGAATCTATTCTAAGAAGGAAGATTTAGAAATGTCTTAATTAATACTCCTAATCTTATCTCAGATTACCAGAATGAATTATGCAAGGAGCGCTCTGATGGTGATCTTTCCTTTGTCTCTGACTCTTGGTCTTCTCATCTTAGGCATTTTGATGAATGTTTTTCTGTGGTGATAGACAATCTAAACATTTCCATAAAGTCTGGATCAAAAATTTGATTTCTAAACGTCCTTCCTTCGGTATCCATCAATCTCTCAGTAACCTTCTGTGGGATTTCCATTCCTGCCGTTCAGTAGCAGTTGTTGTAGACGGCCACCTTTCATATTGATAGTGGTGTTCCTTACGGTTCTGCCCTGTCTAAAAGATTTTTTTTTCATCAATGACCTTTCTGTCTATTCTTCACCTATTCATTATTGCGTTGTTAATTTTCCCCTTAATCAATCCATTCAATTTGAAAAGTGTTTAATAGAACCCCAAATTGTTGGTACCAGGAGGGTGACCTTGAAGCAACTAACCTATATTTTTTCTCATTAATGTAACTGGAGCAGAAAAATACGGTTGTTTTCAATGCCTCTAAAACTCAATTTTTTCATATATCCATTAGACATAATCCCCCAAACATAAATTTGCGAAAAGCACTCAACTCAAACCTTCATCTGTTCTAAATATTTTTGGTGTTTCCTTTTCTCGTGACCTCTCTTGGAAGGACCACATTGTTTCTCCTTCACAAACTTCTTAGAGACTACATATTCTGAACTTTTTCATATCTCTTCAATTGTTGGAAAAGGTGGAATCTAGAACTTTTAACCTTATCAACTCTTCCGCTCTCAATGACTTTTTCCAATCTCTTTCTGACCTTTACATTGTTGTTTCACTCTAATTATGGTATCACTATTACAAATACACTAATGGCACACTTCCAACTTAAGGAGAGTTCTCTAAACTCCTATTTCAAAAATAGTCTTACCTCTTCTCTATCCAACTCTTAGAGCCGAGGATTAACTGCTATGGTTACAGATATCTACATTTTCTCAACTTGAAAGGTTTGGAACAGTTTTTTATTTTTTTCTATTTTCTCAATTTCATTTGACTTGCTCACTTTCAAACGTCGGAATCTGTTCATGTCGGCCATTAATTTGAGAAAGAAACTGAATTTCACCCCAACACTGGTGGAAACTACAGACCTCTGACTTTTTCACACCCAGCAATGATTTAATATATATATGTATATATATATATATATATATATATATATATATATATATATATATATGTATAAAATATAAAATATAAGATATAATATTATATATAGATATATAATATAATATATATATTTTTCTCTATAATATATAATATTATATCTAACACTATTATATATTGGTAGGCCAAGTAAGATCAACAGTGAATGGTGGAATGAAGAGGGGATGCAAGTGGTGAAAAATAAAAAAAAGAGGCGTGGCTGATAGTGTTAAAAGCATTAAGTGATGAGGTTTTAAAAGAAAGATATTTGGAATTATATAATGAAGAAAAAATTAAGACTAAAAGTTGCATACGTAGGAGGAAATGAGGTAAATGAGCAGTTTAGAAGGAGGATGAATTGGAACTTACAAGAGAATAGGAAGCTTTTCTGGAAGAAAGCGAGGAAGGTTAAGAATGAGAGTAAGGGGATTCTGCATAGAATAATGTATAGTGATGGTGCTTTCGTAACTGATGAAATGGATGTGAGAAGAGTATGGAGGGAGCACGTCGAATATCTGAAAAATATTGGCAGTATTGAAGAGGTGATAGTGAATGTGTGTGTGGGTTTGTTGGTGAAAAAAGAAATAGGCATTTTGGGGATGAGGCAATTAAAATCGAGGAGGTAATAGGTAGGGTGAGAAAGTTGAAGAATGATAAATCTGCAGGCAGATGGAATAATTGGTGAAATGGCCAAGAATGGAGGCGAGATGGTGATTGAATGGATTTGGAAGTTGTGCAACAAATCGTTTAGGGAGGGTTTAGTTCCGAGAGATTGGAAAAGAGTAGTAATTATACCCTTATATATATATGGGTAAAGAGATAACGGGAACTGCAGGAACAATAAGGAAATTAGTTTATTGAGTGTTGTAGGGAAGATATATGCTGATATTTTGGTTGGAAGAATGCGTCGAGTGACTGAAAGACTGATTGGTGAAGACCATGGTGAAATTAGAAGTGGTAGAGGATGTGTGGATCAAAATTTTACATTGAAACAAATGATTGAGAAAATGAGAGAGAATAAATTGTATTTAGGTTTTATGGTGGCAGTGGAAGGTGTTAGAATGATGGAGAATGGAAGAGAGTGAGATATATATATATATATAACGGATGATTTGATTTTGTGTAGTGAATCTCAAGAGAGTTTGAAATGATTGGTAGAAATGTGTGACAGGGTTTGTAAAAGAAGGGGTTTGAAAGTAAATATAGATAAGAGTAAAGTTAAGGTAGTGAGTGATGAGTGTCCTCCGTGTGAAGTCATGTTACATTGTGAGAAACTGGAACAAGTATCTGAGTTTAAATATTTCTGATCTATGTTGGATGAAAAGGGAACAGATTGAGGCAGAATATAGTAGGAAAGTTGTGAATGGTAGGAAGGTGGCTGGAACAATTAAATCCTTGGTGGATGTGAAGGGACTAAGTCTTGAGTTCTCTAGGGTTTTGCATGAGAGTATGTTGTTAACTGCGTTAATGTATAGTAGTGAATCTATGATCTGGAATAAAAAACATAGATCTAAGGTACAAAGTGTTCAGATGAACAATATTAGGGACATGTTAGAAAAAAAATGG
>JABUQX010039023.1:2500-10000 GCA_015478945.1 Trachelipus rathkii
TCTAAATCTAACATTTTTGGGCTGTTCACCTCTGCGCTACTATTACCCAGCTTGGCCGCTCTCCAAGCTGCTATGTGAGGCGCCTGCCCGCTAGGGTTAGATATGTGCGGAAATAACGGCCTATCCCAGAGCTGTTATTTCCCACATTATACTTAAAGATACACGCAACTTCTAATCTCCACCTAGTTTTCTCCTTACTCTAGCCTCTAACTCCTAAGTTTGGCTAATTGCTTCAAACGCTACTTAAGCTTACTGCGAATTTTACACTGGCATGCATGAACACTCCCTAATTAATTTTTATTGTTGTGTAAGGCCTTCTAAGGTGCTAACTCTAGCCGATTTGCTGATACCTCTCTGCTAAACTATTGCGGCTCCCCGACCCTAAGCCTACAGTCTTAGGTCGGCTATCATTGCTTACTTTTGCCTTGCCGCCTTAATACTATTTTAAATTCCACTCTGCCTTGTTCCTTACCTTGGTTTGGTTTCATAAATTTTGTTTGGAATAGATTGCCAGCATTCCTTGGTTAATTGTTTAGTTTTTATTTTTTTTAAAATGCGGATTTCATTTCGCGCATTCAGATGTTCACGATAGCTTCAGAACGGAAAAATGCTAGCGTGTGGGTGGAGCCTATTTCGGTGAATAATCCGATATGCCTTAGTTGGAGCTTTTAGGGCGTAATCTCTTAATTTTTATTTCTGGCCTGATATGTTATATACCTAGAGTGGATCCACGCTATATACCCCCCTGCAGAGCTGAGGTCGCAGTTGCTTCAATCGCGGAAGCGAAACGGCCTCTGCTCGATATATATATTAATATATATATAATATATAATATATATAGATATATATATATATATATATTTATATAATATATATAATATATATATATATATATATATATATATATATATATATATATATATATATATATATTGAAAGGGTTAGGTTCTGATCTTGAATAACCACCTTCAATAATAGATTATTAGATGTTGAAGAGAGTGAGCGTTGTCATGATAAAGTGGCGTTTCTTCCCGGAAGCTGCTTAGGATTCATCAGTGGTGCTAGCAGCCTCCTGCACCAGACGCCACAGAACTCCCCCCAGTGACAATGCCGCGAGCACACTCCGCTCTCCGAACCTGGAAGGACGTCGGGTAGTAAGAAACGAGTAGCTGTCAGGTGAGAGCTAGGTGTGCACACATTAAGGTCACTGAGAAGGCTTCGACCA
This sequence comes from Trachelipus rathkii, assembly GCA_015478945.1. NCBI lineage: Eukaryota > Metazoa > Arthropoda > Malacostraca > Isopoda > Trachelipodidae > Trachelipus > Trachelipus rathkii. Next base: position 3,726 of record JABUQX010039023.1, read on the forward strand.
CTCTGTACTCTTATGTGCAGTTCGTCCGCACCTGCAGAAGCTTGAGTTTTAAGTAGTGAGAAGTACGGTACAGGAGTTACAGGATGACCAAGCAGAGTAGTGCCCAACAGAAGAAACTTGATTTTATGGTTGGTTGATAGATGTTCATGGTCACTCCGTTGGTCACCAATTTGAAGGGGTTAGGTTTTGGTCTTGAATAACCACATTCAATTGATGAATTTGATTAGAAGTTGTTAAAAGTGAGCGTTGTCACGATAAAGTGACGTTTCTTCCCGGTAGTTGCTTAGGATTCGTCAGTGGTGCTAGCAGCCTCCTGCACCAGACGCCACAGAACTCCCCACAGTGACAATGCCGTGAGCACATTCCGCTCTCCGAACTTGGAAGGACGTCGGGTAGTAAGAAACGAGTAGCTGTCAAGTGAGAGTTGGTGTGCACACATTAAGGTCACTGAGAAGGCTTCGACCACTTTAGCTCGTCCGCACCAGCAGAAACTTGAGTTAGAAGTAGTGAGAAGTACGGTACAGGCGTTACAGGATGTCCGAACAGAGTAGCGCCCAACAGAAGAAACTTGATTTGATGGTTGGTTGATAGGTGTTCATGGGCACTCCGGGATCACCAATTTGAAGGAGTTAAATTCTTTTCTTGAATAACCACCTTCAATAGACGAATATTAGATGTTGAAGAGAGTGAGCTTTGTCACGATAAAGTGGCGTTTCTTCCCGGAAGCTGCTTAGGATTCATCAGTGGTGCTATCAGCTTCCTGCACCAGACGCCACAATTTATATATATATATATATATATATATATATATAGAATATATATAGTATATATAATATCTATATATATAAATATCTATATATAATAATAATATATATATATATATATATATATATATATATATATATATATATATATATATATATATATATATATATAATTAGAATTTATGTACAGGACCCACCACAGCCCACACTTGGTTGATTAATCAACTCTATGGGTGGGGCCTGGCTCATATTTATTTTAAATGTCGCAAAAGAAAATTTAAATGGTGAAATGAATATTCAGTCAAAAATAAATAAAAAATAAATTCAAAGATGTCCTTACATTATATATAGTCCTAATATTAGATAACAAAGTTATATATCTTGTGAAGAATATTCAGTTAGTTCTTGGAGGCAGGAGAAATCGGCTACTATTAAAGTGAGAGGATTCAAACAAAACATGGGACAACCTTTTAGAAGGTGCTACGGACCACAGAGTAGGAAAATGAAGACGGTGAATAAAGTCCAGTTGAGGAAAATCAACGAAGATATGGTGAACAGATTGCAGGGTATGGCGACGGCAAAATTTGCAGATGGGAGGAGGATCCTGTGACTTATAGCGGCTGCAAGCGATATTGGTGTGGCCAACTCGTAGGCGTGCAAGTATCACCTCGTGCAAACGCTTTCGTTGGTAAGAGGAGACCACTCACCAATGTTCGGTTTTATACTTCCAAGTTTCGCCCCTCGCTAATCACGCGCCCAACACTCCCTCCAGCAAGAAAGGAAGCCCCATCGGAGAGCAGGACAAAAATCAGTTGATGGGAGGCGACCTTGTCGAATAACATCCGGGAGGCACCCAGAACAACCACAGAAATAAGAGGCAGCCACTCTGGCCTCCATCAGCAATCTCGCTGACAGTCACCCCCATGTGAGAGGGGATCCAACATAGTACAATCTGCTTCCTGCGAGAGTGGAGCAGCCGAAGAAATTGTTGTACAGCGGACATCACTTTGTTTTTACAATAGGATCCTTTAAGCGCCTGGAGAACGCTAAGTGAATCTAAATAAATGACATAAGAGTGGTCTTGGTTAGGAAATAAAATTCGAGAGAGGGCAATCATTATAGCCATTAATTCTACCGTAAAAATTGAAGCATGAGGGTAAAGGTGTATCAGATATCCGCATCTGCATCATTTTTCTCCATCTGCATCGGCATGAATATTTCTGCGTATAGTGGATAAATCTCTGTGCTAAATACTGCTATTAAAAGTAAGGAACTTTCAAAGATGACAGAAACATGCACTCATGCTGAGATAGGTATTAGATTTCAAATGCTGCAAAACGATGACGCATGTGCAAGTGTAACCTTTCTGAATCCTAAATACAAAACCAAATTTCTTGAACCGTGTTTCACAGAGGGTTAAAATTAATTTATGATGCCAATAAAAAGTAAAAGATCACAGAAACACACACAATTACTATCTGTTAGCGATACCATTGCTGAATCCATGAGCACTCTTTTGGCTTCTAGCAGTGATGAATAGTCTAGTTCAGAGGTGTCAAAAGATACTCTATCATTGATCAAAGAATATCAAAAGTGAAAAAGCTTGGAATCAGATAAAGATCCACTGATTTGGTGGAGTGATAATTGTAAAAGTTTTCCACATCTTGCAGAACTCGTCAGGAATACTTAGCATGCCTTCAACAAGTGTCGTCAGCGAGCGTCTTTTCAGTGGCGCAGGTCTCATTTAAGATGAAAAGAGAAGAAAACTCTCTCCTGAAAGGGATCAGAGGCTTTTCTTTCAGTTGTCACCACCAATCATGGGCAGAGTCCTTTTCAAGAAGAGGTGTTATACGTCTCAAAGTGCACAATCTAGAGCAAATTACGCAGATGAGCACAGACGCAGGCTTTAAAATGAGGGAGATTGAATTCAGCAGGAAGCACAGAAGGTAGAAGAGAATTCCACAAAACAGAGGTGGCAGGAAAGAAGGAAACACCGCAGTGGACAAGCCTGGAGTTACTAATATCAATACAAAACTCATGTGAAGACCTAGCACCTCTTGTGCTACGAGGGCGTTGCAAAGGTGGTGGTACGCGAGTGGTAAGTTCCCTCGAGCACTCGCCACCACTGTACCTATAGAAAAGAGATAAATCACCAACATTGCGCCGCAAAGATGGAGGCTCAAGTGAGATGGAAAGTACAGAACAGTTTATCATTATTTTGGCCTTTTGACTCGACCCTATGCAAAAGCCGGGTGAAACCAGAGCCCCGATATGAGAGCAGTACTACATACAAGGGTGGATGAGGCCCTTGTATAGTTGAAGTAACTGAGAAGAGGAAAAAAGTCTTACAGCCTAAACAGAACTCGCAGATTTTTTGAGGCCGTCCAAGCAACCGCTGTGATGTGAGGTTTCCAAGACATTTTTTTTGGTTTATATTAAAGCCAAGGATGCTTATATTGTCAACAGGAGAGACGAGAGAACCATCAAATTGATAGGAAAGTTAGAAGGTGTCTTAGAGTGGGAGATTTGTAGATTTGTAGAAGTTGAGTTTTAAAGAATTGAATTTCACAAGGTTAAGACGACCCCATCCGGAAATTTTATCAAGATCAACGAGAATAGAATTAGGAAGATTAAGATGGGAGGCAATTCTATAAGTAAAAGAAGGAGCAGATTTGAAATGAGATGAAGAATGAAGGGTCGAGTCATTGGCATATGAGTGGATAGAGTTAGATGTGCAGGTGAGAAGATAATTAATGAAAAGTAGGAATAAAGTAGGAAGATAAGACAGAGCCCTGCAGGAAGCACCACTATTGACAGTAAACAACAGCCGATATTGAGCGATTTGAAAGAAAGGTAGACATAAGCAAGCAAAGAAAGGAGGAAACCCATGGGAAAGGGGCTTGGAGAGTAGTGACGCGTGCCACACCTGGTCAAATGCTTTGGAAATGCCAAGCGAAACCGCTAGTCTCCCTGTAGTTCCTAAGGGCGGAAAACCATAAATCGGTTAGATAGGAAAGTATATCGCCAGTAGACCTCGAGCGCCGAAAGCCGTACTGACGATCGGAAAAAGGGAATGAGATTCCAGATGATCTAAGAAATGAGAGTTGAGAAGGGTTTCAAAGATCTTAGATAGAATATAAGTGAGAGCTATAGGGCGATAGTTAGAGGGATCAGAGCAACTACCTTTCTTCGGAACAGGTTGGACATATGCGCGCTGCCAGCACTGAGGGAAAATGCTAGTATTGAGGCATAGAGAATATAGTTGAACGAGGGGTGGGGTCAGCACGGAAGCACACTCCCAGAAAACTCGGAGAGGAGTACCATTCGGGCCACCCACCTCCCTAACGTTCACAGATTTTAGGAACTCATGCACCCGATCAAATTTAATCACAGGCAAAGGCATAGGATACCTGAGAAGAAAAGGAGGAGGAAGAAGAATGCTAGAATCGTCCAGGGTTGAATTAGAGGAAAATAGGACACCAAAGAGATTGGCCTTTTCAGTTGGAGTATTAGCAACAGAACCATCAGAGCGAATAAGAAGAGGAAAGGTAGATTTACAGAAGTTGTTAGAGATGTTTTTTGGGCAAGAGGCCAGAAAGATTTTCAGTAGGAGAACCAAGGAGATGAGCGCACTTTCGTTTGATGAAAGTCCGCTTTGCTCGTCGAAGAGTATCCCTACAACGATTTAGAGCTGAATGAAAATTAGCGAGAGTGATGGATGAACGAGAATTATTCCACTCCCGATACGCACTGTCTCTAGCCTGATTGACCAGAGAACAAGAATGATCAAACCATGGATTTTGAGGAGAGAAAGATTTAGTCGAGGGAAGAATGAACCTGCTCATCCCATCAACGATTACAACTCCTACCTTATCGGCAGAAGCTAAAGCGTCTTCAGGGTCAAAGCAGTCACTCCAGTTATAGTTAGAGTAGAAGAGACGTAAAGTCCCCCAATCGGCCAGATTAAAGTGGCAGAAAAAACGCATAGGGCAGGATGGAGCTGTTGGAGAGAAAGTATTAAAATTAAGAGATATAAGGTTGTGGTCAGATTTACCAATAGGAGGGAAGGTGGTGCATTTATGGAGAGAAGGACTAGTTTTGAAAGAAAGGTCAAGTGTGTTCAAGAATTGGTTGGGACAATCCAGAATGTGTGCTAGTTCCTTAATTAGTTGCTCCAGATCGTTAAGAATGCTGAATGATTCGCCTCCTCGACAATTAAATCAGTATGAGAGGACCCCAACTATTCAGTGTTGTGGACATTGAAATCCCCTAAATAGAGGCCTCAGTATTTGGATGAGTAGATATAACAGTCTCGTGAGAGGTAGTAAGGTATTCAAAAAAGGCTTGAAAATTTGTTCTGTTAGAAGAACAGTAGCAGAAGCACAAGATTATTGTAGTAGAAGGAATTTGTAACAATTTTCCTAGCTCAAAATAGAAAAACTTTACTAATTTTTGGTCGAGAAACACAAATTTGATAATAATTTTTATGTATTAGCTCTGGTTTTGAAGATATTCACATATTAAATAATAACATAGAACTTACATGTTAACTATCAAAAAGATATCAATTGAAGCTCTTTAATATCATAAAATAAGTACACAACTACCAAAAATGTAAATAAATTTTATGTAACATTAATTATTATATTTTGCCTATGTGTAATGTTTAACTTTTCATGTCATTATAATCAGTAACCTCACATTTTAATGTTTAATCTCTTGAATGACATCTCTTTGTTACTCGCTTGTGAATGGTTTCTGGGGCGTCTCTTGTCACTGTCCAGCAATAGTCCGCAAGCATGGAGGCGTTCCATTTACCTTGATACCTTCTTTCCATTCTAGATATATCTTGATGAAATCGCTCACCATGTTCGTCGCTCACGGCACCACAATTGTCAGGGAAGAAGTCCAGGTGAGAATGTAGGAAATGGATCTTGAGTGACATGTTGCACCCTAATTGACGATACGTTTCTAGAAGTGTATCCACAATATCAACGTAGTTATCAACCCTACGATTTCCTAGGAAGCCATGAACAACATCTTTAAATGCTTTCCATGCTGCTTTCTCATGGCCAGCAAGAACTAGCTCAAAGTTAACATCCTTAAGAAGTTTACGAATTTGCGGCCCAACGAAGATGCCTTCTTTAACTTTAGCATCACTGAGTTTTAGAAATTGTTTTCTGAGGTACTGAAAACCTTTTCCAATATGACGAGGTTCTTCCACAAATTTTTCCATGTAAATGCCGTCGTTTTTAAACGAAGCGGCAGCTTCCATTTTAGCAGATATCGTAAGCTTTGACATGTTTCTCACCTTGGCAAGAATTTTACCTATCTAGCCAGATCTTACGTTTGTAATGAGAAGATCACCTATCCCGACTATCCCAGTTACAGAGGAAACAGCAGTACTTGGTGTATCCCAATTGCATGCCCAACAGTATTGCAATGACCTTCAAGTCTCCACAGAGGTGCCAGCGATGGTTGGTGTATTTAATTGCAATAAGAAGTGCTTTC
>JABUQX010039023.1:25000-45000 GCA_015478945.1 Trachelipus rathkii
ATTAGCAAAATTACTGGAAACTGTATAAGTAATGGATGTTGACAATCTTGACCCTTGGAAGAAAACGAGAAAGTCACCACAACAGAAACCTTGGCAAAGAATTTGTAATGTAGTTAAAACTAAGATTCGGACATTGATGAGGGAATCAACGATCAACACGATTTATTTTTTGACGAAGAGATACTCTCTGAGGAAATACCGATACGGGGCTAGGCAATTGAAGGAAGCTTCTATTTTGTTCATTAGAGCCTAACCATCGATAGTGAAAAGGCGGAAGGTATTATTGGATAGGTCTAGAGTAATATTATTAATGGTGGTGATGGTAGTGATGGTGACAATATTAATAACAACACCCCCTCCTAGAATTTTGTATATAAAAAATGAACGAAATAAAAGATTATGCAAGAATTCATACCTAAAATAAATTTATTCAAATTTACAACTGACAAATTTTCATACATGAAAAATTAACATTAACAAACAACAGAATTAATCTTGCTGATCCCAACTAAGTCCTATTCAATACGGAGGACAAATTTGCGTATAAAACATATATATTTATTTTTTAAAACATTACTATAAAACTAAACTTTTATTAACGTGCTATTTGTCCCCATTAGGGGTCAGCACTGGAGTACTGGTAGGGAATAGAACTTCGAGTCCGGCTATCCTTCAACCTGACACCACCAAGTGCATAAGGCCAAGTTTTATTTCATGCTCCCGGAAAGGTAAAATCCACACCGCTACGCAGGGGATTGAACCTGCGGTAAAATCCACACCGCTACGCAGGGGATTGAACCTGCAACATCTCGGTTGAAATGCAACGAGTCAACCGCTGAGCCATAAGGCCCTCAACATTACTACAAACCTATATTAAAAATACTAAGTAGATTTGCAAAAATTATAAATATTAACTATAGTGAAATATAAAATTTTCTGAAGCTGTGAATTCTTTTCAACAAAAGAAAAAAAACTAACAAATACATGGAAATAAATTAACTAATATAATTGTAATTCTGCTCACATATAAAAATTATACAAATAAACTATTGAAAAATTAGCTAACAAAGCAAAAACAAAAATATCATTCAATAACACTTTTTTCATTTTCAGAACATTAAAAATATTCAGTAAGCAAATATCATGTTTGGGGAATAGCCGAGTTTATCAAGGTTTGGAATACATGCAAAATTAACCATTGGAGGAGGTCCGCACAAAAGCACCAAAGTATCATCGCTCGGAGGGAATAAATGGGCAGAAATCATTTTGTCATTAACAAATCCACTGCTGTATTTCCAACCTTTAAAAAAAAAAAAAAAGAATTTTTTTTTGAAAATTAATGAAAGATTTATAAATTATTACTAAAATTTAACAAATTATAAATATTATAAAAAATATTCCTCGTAGCGGTTTAATAAATTCTGTAAACGTTTTTGGCGTTCAAGTAGGAATTTATCTTAATTATTATCACTTTTGGGTATCCCTTGTCCCATAAATAATCATGTAGTAATTATAATTCCAATCACTATTTTTTTAAAAAAAGCAGCCATTTACTTCATATACACAGACAAACTATCCTCTACACCAATGCCCTAATTCTCTTCCATTAAGAACAGTTGTTGCAAATCAATAAAGTTAATTTATTGTATTTTGCTAATTTCTCATCAGTTCAGTGTGCTTCAATATCTAATAGTATATTTTCCTTCAAAAATTAAAATTTAAATTAGTGCTGTTAAAATACTGTACTACATTAGTACTATATTTCCCTCTATCTAGTAAACAAACTCGTGCAATATTATATGGCAAATAAGAAGGTAAAGAACACAGCCAAAAACTATTTTGAAAATGAATGATAATGAATAATAAGATTTATTTTTTGATAGAAATACAAAAATGATCATTATGATGACCGAACATGATATCCATTTAAAACAAGATGTTTATAATTGCAGTGGATAAAAAAAAATTTCCCCATGATTAGGACAGTTTAACATCCATTTTTATCAGTAATTTCATTTCTTATGTTCTCAATTATGCACCGAAAACATATTTTGTAACTTTTTAATAGTTTAAACAGACTCACATTCTTAAAAGTTTACATTTTCCTATCAAATTTTATTCACCCATTCCCAGACATTTCGGATTCAATTTTTCAGCATGTCAATTTCAATATTCTAATTTAATTTCCTTTATAATGACTGAACATAGCTGTATAATATACTTAAAAACACTAGCGTACCTAGCGTATATAGTAAGGTAAACCATCAGGCTCGTCTGGTTTAAGTCCCAAGTTCAATTCCTAGAAAGAACCTCTTTATTAGGGAAGTTCCCCTCCATGATTAATGTCAATGTCCTGTGAGATATGGACATCCCCTTGATGTCCAAAAGAGAATGAAAATTAAAAATTAAAACTCAGGCCCAAATGATAAACAAACATACCGTCAGCTGGTCGATCAACAGTATACCACAATTTAAATCTGTTTGGATAACTATTAGCGACATCCTCTAATTCTGGACGAAGAAGAATATCATCTTCTGTTTGATTGGCAAAAATTAACCTCAACTCGGTTTTATCTTTTGGGTCTCGAACGATGTGACGTATCAGTTGAAGCATTGGCGTTATACCTGTGCCTCCTGTAAATGAAAATAAAATTGAAGAGAAAAATATTCTAATTACGATTATAAAATACGTCCCTTTTAAATATTCCAACTAAAGTAGCATATAGACTAATTTACATTAAAAAAAAAAAATAACATGCAAACTAAAAAATTTCTGTAAAGAATAAACATGAAAAAAAATAAATTTCAAAGATAAAAAATCTTAAATCTACAAACTTAAAAATCTACAACATTTAGTGTAACTAATTTATAAATAATAATTTTCAATAGGTTATATTTTTATTTTATTCATTCACTTATTTATCTATTTTTATTTTTATTATAAAAATTAGCTTCTGACTTTGTATCTTACCAGAAATCATGTTCACTTTATTAGCTAAAATCAGGTTAGCAGCAGATTTTTTATCGGGCTTAATAGCGAAAATACCCTCTCCTCTATATTCCAGAAGTCCTGAGGGTCCTCTTACGTCAATACTCTCCCCGAGCTTCATTGAATCTAGGTACTGACTCAATTTACCACCTTCAGGGAATTTTGGGTGAACATTTTTGTTGTAGACCTAAGGAAAGAAAGAGGCAATAATGAACAAATTCTAAATATATTCTAAAGGTTCATTTTACTATCACTTATTGCGTTGAAAAAATATGTAAAGGAAAAAAGAACAAACAATAAGAAAGTTAATATTTTCTATTTTAATAACACTATTTTAAAAGGAGGCAAAAATTAATTTATCACAACTAAAATGTAAATAAATGTGCATTACAGACATACAGTCTCCCCTCCCCAACCCACCATCAACAAATTATATTTTTACATTTTAACATTTCAGTTAATAACTGAAATGTTAAAATGTAAAAATATAATTTTGGAAAACTATCTAATAATAATGAAATTCAAGGCGATTCAAAGATGAAACTGAACTCATTCAATAAATTATTTTCCCAATTACAAAGAAAATAATATACATTAAATATAATTTAAAACTTTCTTCCTGCCATATTATTATTATTATTAAAATGTTATTTTTAAATTATTAGCTAATAAAAAATAAGAGAATAAGTTTAGTTTAAATGATTTATCCTATTTATTAATACAATTGGGTGAAAATAATTAAAATAAAATAATGATATTTTACTTTAATGACGAGATCCATATAGCCCTTGTCTTCATCACTGGAAACAGGTGTGTAAGGCCTCACCACCAACTGGCCATCCACTCGAGCTGATAAGTAAATGTGCTGACCAATGGGTAGTCCTTAAAATAAAATGTTATGATGTTAAACCCAAAATTCGAACTCTTATAACATTCCTTCTAGGAAATAGTTTTCCAGAAAAAAATGTGTTAGCTACTTGTTAATTAATAAAAAAGGGTAACAGGAGTTTTAGAACAAAAGGGTTGTGGCTTGTGAAAAAGATGATAAATGGGGTAACATTTTTTTTTGTATGTATCACGGAATAACTGCAAAACTATTTATGAAAAAAAGAAAGAAAGAAAACGGGAGGGCAAAGAATATTGGAAAAGAAAAAAAGAAATTTGATAGTGAAAGAATATTAACTCACAAAAATAAAATAAGAAAAACATTTACCCAAAATATGTTCGTTGCTCGGAAGTCTGAAGCGAAATCGACGAGTATCATGAGAAATTTCATCTTTCTCGATTAACTCAAGTGAATATTTCACATTTGGATCTTTCAGGGTTATTGGCGCTCCTCTCTTTCTCACAAAATATAACTTAGATACGATGGCTGTTCCAACAACAACAGCCAAACCAACTACAAGTGGAATAACCTGGTAAGAAGAAATACTTTTATATATATATATATACATATACATATACATATACATATACATATCAGATTATAATTCTATCTACAATATATTTTTATGATATATATATTTATATACTAATATTTTATAGCATATTTATATATTAATAAATAATTAATAAAAAATTAAATTAAATAAAAAATAATTAAGCATATCATATAATTATTTTAATATATATATCATATTATATATAAATAATCAATAAATAAATAAATAAATAATAATAAATAATAAATAAATAAATTAATAAATAAATAATAAATAAATGGAAATAATAAATAATATAATTAAATAAATAAATAATAAATAAATAAATATATATATATATATATAATATTATATTATATGATTATATATATAATATATATTATATATTATATTATATATATTATATTACTAGTATATATTATATTTATAATAAAAGATGGGAACTATATAATATGCAATCAAGGCTATCAGTTATCCTCACAAATAATTACGCCGCTATGACAATTAGTTAACACAAAGCATTCAAATAATAATGATTCAAACCACAAAACAAAACTAGCATATTTTGCTCCTATTCAGATATATGGAAGAATATACACGTTAAATGATCACATTTTAAATATGAATGGAAAGTTCAATGAAATAATGTTACATGAAAATGTGGTTATTAAGCAAGTTATTATTATTTTATATTATTATAAGTATTATTAATTATTATTATTATTATTATTATTATTATTATTATTATTATTATTATTATTATTAAATTATATTATTATTTTATTATTATTATCATGCTCATTCTCTTGGTTAGTCCACCATTTTAAATTAAAGATTAGATACGGAAAAGATCTACATGATTAAATTACCAAGCCACAGCTGATGAACAAAACTAACAGAAATTAGAATCTGGGATAGTAACACTGAAGGACCTCAACAATTGCATGTTCTACCCAACTGTGTTATACAAATATGAACTAACATTAAAGAAGAAATTTAAAATCAACTAAATCATTGCATTATTTCTAACATAAAACGAAAATGTTTAATGTTTAATAAAGTTATAAAATAAAGGGGAAAATACCTTTGAACGGTCCATCACGAATAGTTTTGATGAAATTTGAATATCACTTTGTATTTATCCTTCGCTAATTGCAAAAGGGTTTAAGAAGTGAGTGAATAAGTCTCTATTCTAATTGCCCTAAAAGATAGAAGATGATCACATTGAAACATGATTACAAGCAATAGACAGCTTTAGAAAACATAAGACATAAAAAGCTTAGTGGACAAACTGATATAGTATCAGAAAAGAAAACTAATACAATTCAAATAGGCATATTAAATAAATACATTTCAAATAGCATATTAACTAGAAAAGGCCTATAAGTATTAAAATTCATAATGTGATATCATTTAATCTTTCTGTTAAATGCAGAGGAGGAAATGAAGGTATTTAGTTTTCACAATTCTATTAAATTTTTTTTTTTCATTTTTAAACAATCTCTGCAATGATCTATTATCATAAATTTTGAGACTTAGAGAGATGGGAATTAGTTGTACTTAAAAATAAGGTTCCATGCAATTTTGCACAATTTCAAAAGAACATTGTGGTGACAAAAGTTATAATATTTTAAAAAACAAAAAAAAAAAAAAAAAAAGCTTTATAAACAAAATTACGAATTTATAATATAATGCCACATAATATAATTAAAAGTTTCATCAAATAGTAAAATCAACCGTTTTATTATATATATATATAATAATAATATATATATATATATATAATATATATAATATCTTATATTATATATCTAATATATATTATATATATATATATTATATATATATATATATATATATATATATATATATATATATATATTATATATATTATTATTATATATAATCTACCTCCTTTCCCCAGATTGGGGGTGAGGTGTACTACATACACTGAGGGAACAGAAAAGCAGTAAAAGAGCATGACGTAAGTAAAAAAAAAAAAAAAAAAAATTACCTTAGGGCTTCAAAAGATCGCGACATACCCGCACTGTGATATCTCGTCAAGGTAGGGTTTATCTCTTGGGGCAGGCTCACAAAAATACCCACTCACAAAACCCTGCTTTTCACTCCTATTATGATCCTTTCTTCAAGCCTCTACCAAATTCACATTCCTTTCCTTCAGACATTCCTTTACTGACTCCATGCACTTTTTCTTGTCTCCCAGCCAGTCGATTCTTAGCACACTAACCACTATATATCTGCTTAGTCAACCGACTATCATCCATCCTCTCCATCCGACTAAACCATTTTAATAAACTTGTTTATTCTCTCATTTATGCCTTTCTTCACAGCACACCACTCCCTAACAAGTTCAATCATCATTTTATCAATTCTCACACCTAACACACCCCTAAGATTTTCTACCTGAACAGACTGTATCTTATTCCACACCATTGTTTCACTACTATACATTATCACAAGTAACATTATACCCTCATGAAAAACCCTAGAACACTCAAGATCTCTCTTTGTATCCACCAAGAATTTAATTGCACCAGCTACGTTGCTACCATTCACAACTTTTCTACTACACTCTGCATCATCTGGTTTCTTTTCAACAGACATATAGCCTAACTATTTAAACTCAAACACTTGTTCCAATTGCTCCCAATCCAACATACTTTCACACAGCGAATTCTTCTCACTCACTACCATCACCTTACTGTTACCTACATTTACTTCCAAACCCCTCATTTTATACATCCTGCCAAACCTCTCTACCATCATCTCAAACTTTCTTCTGATTCGACACATAAAACCAAATCAGCATATAATAAACAGGGCATCCTCCACTCTCTTCCATTCTCCATCAGTGTAACACCTTCCCTTCCACCCTTACCTCTAATTCTTTCATCACCCCATCCATATACAAATTAAATAGTCAAGGAGACCTAACATATCCACTGCCTCACTCCACTATTTATATTAAACCTTTCACGTTCAACTCCATTTATTCTTACAGACGCTTCACTATCTTCATGCATATGTTTGATTCCATTAGGAAGCCTACCACCAACACCTGCAACAGAGCTTCCCTATAAATCCAGTCATACACCTGACTTGCTGCAAGTCCATAAAAGCTAAATAAATTTTATTCTTGTCTTTCATTTGTATCAATGTGAAAATTTGATATTACATATATAAATGTTGAGAAGAGGAGAGAGGTGATGGGTGTATTTAGAAAGGGCAAATTTGATTCGCTCGCTGTGACTGAAACAAAGAAGAAAGGAAACAGTGAAAATGAGTGGTGTGGTGTGAAATGTGTATGTGCTGGTGTGGAAAGGAATGAGAGGGGGAGAGAAGGAGTTGCAATTCCGATGAGTGACTTGTGGTACAGAAATATGCTTCTCAGGGTCTTTCAGTAACTAGATTGCAATCGGTAAAATCCTTAAGTTAATAAAGTCAAGGTATCTGTGGTTGTTGAACATTTGGTCATCTGAGGGTAATGTTGAAGAGTGAGCAAATTTCTGGGATAATCTGAATGATGTTTTGGATGGGGTGAGTAGGAGCTTCAGATTGAAAATTAGAATGGTAGGAAGATGATTGGTTTCTGTGAAGAGAGAGGAATGTGTAAGTAATACTTTCTTTAAAAACAAGAGTATTCATAAGTATCCTAAGTTGGTGTAGGTAGAGATGGTAATGAAGTGAATTTAAGCATGATTGATTTTGTTTTCGTGAAGGAGATGTTGAAGTACGGTATATGTTGGATGTAAAATCAGTGAGGGGATTAAGAATGGGATTATCAAATCATTATGTTGTTTTATGTAAAATTAAGTTAGTGGAGGCATGGATGGAGAAGATAAGGAAGGATGTGGGTAGAATTAAGAGTGAGAAGTTAAGTTAACAAGGTAATAAGGATAAGTATTTAAGGGCGTTTGCAAGTAAATCAGTTGAATGTGAACAAGTTGAAACTAAACAAATCTAGAAGCAAATGAATTAAGCGGTAGTGCAAAAGAAGTATTTGGATGTGCTAAAGTAGGAAGTAAGAATGTTAACAGTGAGTAGTGAAATGAAGAGGTGATGCAAGCGGTTAAAAGTAAAAAAGGAAGTGTGGTTGAATATACTAAAAGCCATTGATGAGGTTACAAAAGAAAGATTCTTTTAATTATATAAGGAGAAAAAAAGGAATGCTAAAAGATCAATACATAGGAGAAAAAAAAAAGAAGCAAATGAACAATTTGGAAGGAGGATGAATGAGAACTTACAAGGAAATAGGAACCTCTTCTGGGAGGAAGCGTGAAAGGTTAAGAATGAGAATAAGGGGAATCTGCTTAGAATAATAATGAATATGGAAGGTGCTTTCGTAGCTGATGAAATGGATGTGAAGGGAGCATGGTGGGAACACCTCTAAAATCTGCATAACATTGACAGTAATGAAGAGGTGATAGTGAATGTGTGTGGGTTTGATGTTGAAGAAGGAATAGATATTTTGGAGATGAGGTGATTAGTGAGGAGGTAATGGGTAGAGTGAGAAAGCTGAAGAATAGTATATCTGTAGGTATAGATGAAATTACTGGTGAAATGATCAAGAATGGGGGGAGGAGAGATGGTGATTGATTGGATCTGGAAGTTGTGTAACAAAGCATTTATGGAGACAAACGTTAATGGAGAGTATAGTTCCAAGGAATTGGAGGAGAGCAGTAATAGTGTCATTATATAAGGGTATGGGGGATAAGGGTAACTGTAGGAATTATAGGGGACTTAGTTTATTGAGTGTTGTAGGGAAGATATATGCTGGTATTTTGGTCGAAAGAGTGGGTTGAGTGACTGAAGGACTGATTGAAGAACAAGGTGCATTTAGAAGTAGTAGAGGATATGTGGATCAAATCTTTACATTGAAGCAAATGATTGAGAAAATGAAAGAAGAATAAATTGCATTTAGGTTTTATGGATTTGCAGCAGGCATATGATAGGATTAATAGGGAAGCTCTAATAGGCAGTGCTTTGTGATATTATGGTGTGTTGGCAGTAAGCTTTCTGAATGCGATCAAAATATGTATGAGATTAGTGAAGTGATGTGTAAAAATAAATGGTTTGGAGAATGAATGGTTTAATATATTAATAGCGGAGTGAGGCAGGGATGTGTTATGTCTCCTTGGTTATTCAATTTGTATATGGATGAGGTTATGAACGAATTAGAGCTGGGGGTGGCAGGGGATGGTGTTAGAATGTAGAATAGAAGTGTGTGGAGGATGACCTACTTATTATATGTGGATGATTTGGTTTTGTGTGGCGAATCTGAAGTTTGAGAGGATTGGTAGAGAGATTTGGCAGGATGTGTAAAAGGAGGGGTTTGGAAGTAAACGTAGATAAGAGTAAGGTTATGGTTGTGAGTGAGGACAGTCCTCAGTGTGAAGTTATGTTAGATGGTGAGCAGCTGGAACAAGTGCCTGAGTTTAAATATTTAGGATATATGTTGGCTGAAAGGAGAACAGATGATGCAGAATGTAGTAGGAAAACTGTGAATGATGCAATTAAGTCCTTGGTGGTTGTAAAGAGAAGTTAAGAGACTAAATCTTAGAGTGTGCTAGGGTTTTACATGAGGGCAAGTTGTTACCTGTGTTAATGTATAGTAGTGAGACTATGGTCTGGAATAAGAGGTATAGATATAAAGCACAATGTGTTCTGATGGACAGTAATCTTCTGCGGCGAGTGTTAGGTGTGAGAAGAATTGATAAAATGAGGAATAATCATATAAGAGAGTTGTGTGGTGTGAAGAAAGGGGTAAATGAGAGAATAAATGAAAGCATGTTGAGATGGTTTGGTTATGTGGAAAATTATGAATGATGGTCGGTTGGTCAAGCGGATGTATAATGGTGAGTGTGGTGAAAATTGACCAGCTTGGAGACAGAAGAAAAAGTGGATTCAGTCAGTAAAGGAATGCCTGGAGGAGAAAAATGCAAGTTTGGGAAAGGCGAGAAGAAAGGTGCAAAATAGGAATGAGTGGCAGAGTTTTATGAGGGGGTATGGTTGTGGCCCACCTGGGCCAAGGGATAAATCTTACATTGACGAGATGCCATAGTGAGGGTTCATCATGGTCCCGTGAAGCTCTAGTGTGGATTTCTGACTGCTATGAGTTCTCAATAAAAGGTATAAAAGGGGCGGTAAGCCTGGGCTTTCTTTTCGACTTGCGTTATAAGCTTCTACTACTTTTGCTTCTGGTACATGGTGCACACCTTACCCCCAGTCTTTGGGAGATAAGATGGATGACAAAATATAATATATATATATATATATATATATTATATATATATATTATATATATATATATATATAGTAATTTATATATAATGATATATTAATATATATATATATATATTATATATTATAAATAAATATATATATTATATATATATATATATATTATATTATATATATATATATTATTATATTATATTATATATATAATATAATATATAATATTAGTGTTGCACAGATACCAAAATTTTAGTCCAATACCGATACAAGTACTCACAATTTTTTCAATGCCGATACCGATACCAAAATTTTTGCTGATACCCGATACTGATACGATACTTTATAGTATATATATATATATAATACTATATATATATATTATATATATAATATATATATATAATATATATATATATATATATATTATATATATATATATATATAATATATATAATTATTGTTATATATATAATATTGAAAGTAGTGTTGGATGTTAAGATAGTTAGGGTTTGGAATGATTGATCGGATCATTATTTGTTTCTATGTAAAAGTTAGTTAGTGGGGGCTTGGATGGAGGGAAGGTGTTATACGAAAGGAAGTAGGTAAATTAAGAGTGAGAAGTTAAGTGGGCAAGATAATAAGGATAAGTATGTAAGTGCGCTCGCTAGTAAATCGGTTGAATGTGAAGCCAAGTTTGATACTGAACATAATCTGGGGGCAAATGCAGAGCAATTGGGTAGTAGTGAAAGGAATAAAAGTGATGTGCTAAAGTAGGAGTAGGAAGTTAACATGAATGGTGGACATGAAGAGGTGATTGAAAGGCGGTTAAGGTAACAAAGAAGCGTGGTTGAATTGTATTATAAAAGCAAATGATGAAGACTCAAAGAAAGATGCTTGGAATTATATTAAGGAGGAAAAAAAAAATACTAAAAGGTGTATACGTAGGAGAAACAAGAGGTAAATGAACAGTTTGGAAGGAGGGATGAATGGGAGACTTACAAGGGAATAAGGAAAGCTCTTCTGGAAGGAAGGGAAGGTTAAGAATTAGAATAAGGGGAATCTGCTTAGAATATGAATAGGGTGTGCTTTGGTAACTGATGAAGTAGGTGTGAAGGAGTGTGGAGAAGAACACTTCGATAATCCTGCACATATTACAGTAATGAAGTGTGATAGTGATGTGGGTGGGTTTGTGGTGCAAGAAGGAATAGGTTTTTGGGGTGAGGTTATTAGTAAGGAGGAGGTAATGGGGTGAGTGAAAAAGTTAAAGAAGGAAATCTGCAGGTATAGATGAATTACTGGTGAAATGATCAGACGGAGGCGAGATGGTGATTAATTGGATTTGGAAGTTTGTGTATAAGCGTTTATAGGGGTAATAATGTTCCAGCGGATTTGGAGGAAAGCGGTATAGTACGCTTTATAGGGTAAGGGAGAAAAGGGGAACTGTGAAAATAATAGGGGAATAAGTTTACTAGTTGTTGGTAGGGAGAGTATAATGCCTGTTATTTTGGTCGAGAAAGTGGCGTCGAGTGACTGAAAGGACTTGATTGTGAAGAAGCAAGGTGCGTTTGAGTGGTAGAGGAGTGTGTGGATTAAGATTTTTACATTGAAACAAATGATTGAGAAAAGAGGGAGAAGAAGAATAAATTGTAATAGGTTTTATGGATTTGCAACAGGCGTATTGATAGTTAATAGGAAGCGTTATGGCAGGTGTTAGTGATATATGGTGTTGGTGGTAGGCTTTCTGAATTGAAATCAAAGTATGTATGACGATGTGAAGCGTGTGTAGAATAAATGTGTCATGGTGATTGGTTAGGATTAGATAGGCGGGAGTAGGACAGGGTTGTGTTATGTCTCCTGGTTAATTCAAAGTTTGTATATGGATGCGGTTATGAAAGAATTCGAGGTGGGGATGCAGGAAATGGTGTTAGAATGGTGGCGAATGGAGTTGAGTGGAAGGGTGCCCTACCTTTATATGCGGGATGATTTGATTCTGTGTGGCGAATCTGAAGACGTTTGAGAGGATTCGGTAGAGAGATTTGGGCGCAGGGTTGTGTCCAAAGGAGGGGCTTGAAAAGTAACGTGGATAAGAAGTAAGGTTTGGTTGTGAGTTGAGGACACTCCTCAGTGTGAAAGTTATGTTAAGATGGTGAGCAGCTGGAAAAGTGTCTGAGTTTTAAATATTTAGGGTATATGTGGATGAGAAGGGAACCGGACGAGTGCATGAGTGTAGTAAGGAAAGTTGTGAATGGCAAAAAAAGGTGGCTGGTCAATTAAATCGTTGGTGAATGCAAAGGCACTAAGTTTGAGGTGTGCTAGGGTCTTACATGGAGGGTATGTTGACCTGTGTTATTGTATCGTAGTGAGACTGATGGTCTGAATATAGAAGTATAGGATCTACAAGTTCAATGCTGGTTCAGATGGAAAAATTCTTAGGGGTTGTGCTGGTGTGAGAAGAATTGATAAGAGAGGAAATGAACTTTAATAGGAGTGGTCGTGGTGTCGAAGCAAAGGGTAAATGGAGAAAGATAAATGAAAGTGTGTTGAGATAAGTTTTGGTCATGTGGAAAGGATGACTGATAGTAAACAGGTTTGGTTAACGCGGGATGTATAGTGGCGAGTGTTTGGGAACCGACCGGCTGGGAGACCTGAAGAGAAAGTGGATTGAGCTCAAAGTTGACGAATGTTGGAGGAGAGAAATGTGTTTTTGGCAGAGGCGAGAATAAAGGTGCATGATGGGAGAGAATGGCGGGGTTTTTTTGTGAGGGGCAATGGTTGTGGCCCACCTGGGTCCAGGGATGAACTCCTTACATTGACGTTTCCATATGAGGGTCCGTGCTGTCCATGATGCTCTAGGGTGATTTTTCTGTCTGTGAACGAGCTCTCACTAATTAATGGTACAGAGGGGCCGGTAAGGCTGGGTTTCTTTTCCGTTCTGTCATGTTTCCTCTGCTTTTTTTTCGATGCTTGGTAAGACCTTAACGCCCACTCTTGGGGCAAAGAGGAAGGTGAAGAAAGAAAGAATATATTATAATATACTAATTATATATATATAATAATTATACTATATATGTATATATATATATAATATATATATATATTAATAAATATTATATATATCTATATATATATAGTATATATATATATAATATATATATATTATTAGTGCATCTGGTATCATCGATCGCGTATTATTAAAGGATCCGCATCCAGCTTTGCCTGCGATGTGGCGCGGTATTTATTGTCAAGATTGATAAAGAATTTTGGCTGTTATGAATGAATCTTGACGCAAACTTTAAATGAGAGACATGGCTCGACTGAAAAACAAAAAAAAAAAAAAAAAAAATAAAAAAAAAAAAAAAAAAAAAAACAACTATGTAATGATGATCCAATGATCTTCACAGCAATGAAGTTCTACATGATTTGAGTCAACTGTTATCAAAGAACGTTCCAACTCGCTGGATAGTTCACTTCATATGATGGAAAGAATGGTATTGCTCAAAAGAACCTTATTACATTTGTACGCCAAGTTCGTATTCCGAGTGAACATTTTTTACTAATGTTGGACAATTGCACTCATATCACACTGCATTAAGTTATTTAAACCATTGAAGAAATTACCAAAAAAAATAACAGTGCCTCTACAACTTCTGTCTCCCGATCTGTAATCCTCATTATCTCACGCTAAGGAAGCTTTGAACATCTTCCAAATGAAAGTGATGAGGTTAAAAAAGAAGAAAGTGTATAAACTACGACGCTAGAAAACCTTTGGTTTCTGTGGAAATTGAGATGACCTTCAAATACTTTTGCAACTTTACTTAGATCCCCATTATAAAGCAAGTTTTTTTGGAACACAATTTTAGAATAAGTTAAACGTTACTTAGTTATGCACGTTGAAAAACTTCAATTCTGACAGTATTAATTTCGCCCACCATCTAAAAGGAGAAATGAATATACTGAACCAGCCTTTCTCCAAGCAAATTAATTAATCGACTCACTGAAAGAAATTCCTACAGTCCAGTACGGTAGTGAGGAAGAAACATACATTACCAAAAAATGTAATGCAAATGATTGAAAATTAACCAAGAAAATCGATTAGATTCAAATGATGATGATCCTATCATTTGGTGGAAAGTTAAGCAAAATGTTTATCCTAAGCTTGAGTAAACTTGCAAGGAAATAACTTGCCTGTCCTCCAACTAAGTGTTCCAAGTGAGAGAGTATTTAAGTAATGCTGGGCTATATTGATGAAAAGAGAACCGACTTCTCAGCAAAACGGCAGAAATTGATGTTTTCTTCTAGCAACAACCTTCCTGATATTTGAATTTTCTATACTATGTGCAAAAAGTATATAATCCTTGTAAAATCTCTTTCATTAAGCTCTTTCATTAAGGGCGGAGGTTGGTGTGGTGCATTTAAGTTGGGTCCCGTCCCGCACCCTGGTAACTTCAATTATATTAATAGATTGTTGCTAAAACTCGATATATATATATATATCTAATATATATACTATATATAATATTATATAATATATATTATATATATTGATATATTATATATATATATATATATATATATATAATATATATTATATATATATATATTATATATATATGTATATTATCATATATATATATATATATATATATATATTATATATCCTATATATATATATATTATATTATATTATATATATATTATTATAATATCTAGGGTGATTCATTTGGAGGGTTTTGTTTTTACGACGAAAATAAAACGCATAGCATTGAAACTTATGGTGAAAAGTTTATTATGAGTCAAAGAACAATATACTGGCATTTAGTTTTTTTTAAAGCTAATCTTTAAATGTTGGCCTGACGACTACTGTTTAAATGGGTCCATCCTGAAGGTCTAATGCCGTGGACGAGAGTTTCGAGCCATAGCGACGTATGTGCGAATAACGCAGAATGTTGGCTTAAAGCGTCGATGGGAGGCTTGGCTTATCCCTGAAAGACTCAGTGACTACACGTAACCCAAAAGAAAATTAAATCCATGGTGATACTCGCAACGATCTGGAACCAAGTTACAGGTCCGAAACAGGTGAATCAATTGCTCATCAAAATGATTTCTCAATAGTTCTATTGTTTCTCGCTCTATATGGCAAGCCCGTGGCCACCGTGAGCTTTGGTTTCCAACAAGACGGCGCTACTTGCCAATATACAGCGCGAGAAACAATGGACCTATGAGAAATCATTTTGGTGAGCATTTGATTTCACGTTTTGGAGTGGATTGGCCTCCTAGATCGTGCGATATCACACCATTGGATTATTTTCTTTGGAGTTACGTGAAGTCACTGGTCTTCAGGGGTAAGCCAGCCTCCATCGACGCTTTAGAAGCCAACATTGCTCGCGTTATTCGAGACATACCGGTCGCTATGCTCAAACGCACCGTTCACGATTGGACCTTCAGGATGGGACCAATTTAAAACGTGTCGCGGCCAACATTTAAATGGAGATAACTTTAAAACAGTAATGCATAACATTGTTCTTTCGTACTCATAATAACATTTCACATAACTCATGCTATGCGTTTTTCCATCGTATAAACAAACTCCAGAATGAATCGCCCTTTATGTTATATATATAATCTATATATATATATATATAGTATATATTTATAATATATATATATATAATATATATATATATATAATTATATATAATATATATATATATATATATATATATATATATATATATTATATATATAATCTATCGAAGCATTGGCCTAACGAAGCCATACTTTCTCTCGTACACTGCGGGCGGTGCAGCCGTAGCTAGCTAGCAATCGTGTTGCTCACGTACGTTTTTTAAATGTGGCTTTTTCGCATTACGGATTCATACGCCTTATTAATAAAATATAATAGTTTTATTAAAATAGTTAGGCAACCTATTATCTCTTCAATAACTTTTGCATTCTTCAAATATGCTTCTACAAGATTTGAGACTTAAAATTTTGGAATCTTATATATAAACACACTTAACTACACTTAATATCCATAAGACTCTTTGGCACTCCTGATTGCCTGAACTATCTATCTCCTTTTTCTATCTCTTTTCCTTTTTTTTTTATTTATTTCTTGTTTATTTAAGTTCTCTTTTTTCCTAAGTATTCACACAAACTTATTCTGATTTGTGAACTTTTTATACTATTTTATTAATTAATATTTTTATATTTGTTCATCACTCGTACATATTGGTTAACCTTTTTTATGTTATTTAATAACGGTACTGAAGTAAGATGTATTGTTAATAATACAAAAGCGTTTAACTATAGAATGAATTTATTTTTCTTTTAGTTTTTTATTGAAGATATGTTCGCCTCGGAACTCTCCAATTAATATATGTATTTATATATATATTAATATATATATATATATATATATAATATATATATAATATCTAATATATATATCTATATTTATATAAATTATATATATTTATTATATATATAATATATATATATATATATATTATATAGTATATATATATATTATATTTATTATATATATATTATATATATATATATCTATATATATATCTATATTATATATATTATTATTTAATATATAAATATAATATATATATATATATATAATATAATATATATATATATCACAGTATACAATTTAGACCGTTTTTGTTTTTGTTATTTTGTGCTTATGCTCGGTAAGAAAATGCTTACAACAAGTTTCGCACCAATTTCCCTGCCTAAAACGACATGATTTCTTACGTGGTTACTTTGTCTACTAAACATTGGCATCAGCTGCTGAGAGGGACCACTCGATTTGGGATAAACAGAAAAAAATAAATAGTTTATATACAAATAATTGATCAACTATTGTGAGGAAGTTTATCCATTTGGAAAAATTAGATTTAAAGCAGATTTTATTAAATGAAATATTTCATCTATTCAAACGGGCTACACGCCGCACCATTTTTTTTTGTAAACATTATTCTTTGTAAGAACGTTCCTAAATACAGCAAACACAGGAAATAGCAACCTTATAGAATTAAGAAAATTTCTTCCGTTTGGTAAGCATTTCTACGATTTTGCGCCTAAGTTTGACAAACGAACGCAAACTCAAGCATTTTCTTACGTTTCGTAAGCACAGATGCAAAAACGAAAACTTTTAATTTAGACCGGTTTCGTTTTTGTCATTTGTGCTTACGCTCGTAAGAAATGCTTAACCAGTTTTAAAGCAGAAATTTGTGCATAAACCACGTGGATTTCATATAAAGTACTTTGTTTAATTGAACTATGCTGTCTGTGATGGACACGTGGTTTTTTGGGAATAAACAAAATAAAAAAATAACAAAGGGTTTATATTACAAATAATTGTCAAGCTCGTGATGAAGTTTAATCGATTTGGAAGAAATTAGATTTAAAGCTAATTTTATATTGAATGAAACATTCATAAAATTCAAAAGGACTTACCACCGCCAAATCTTGTTTTTTTTATCATTTTCGTAAGACGTTACTTAAATTCTCAAGCACGAGAAAATAGCAACTTATAAGAATTAAGGAAATTCTTAACGTTGGTGAGCATTTTTCGCGATTTTGCGTTGTTTGACAAAAACGAACGCAAACTCGAAGAAATTTCTTACGCTTCGTAAGCACATTGCAAAAACGAAAATCGGTTCTAACATACACGTAGGTCACGATAGATACGGAAAGTTTCTGGAAAAAACAAATTGCGATATATATATATATTTATTATAATATATATATATATATATATTATATCTATATATATATATATTATATATATATATATATGTTATATTATATTATATATATTATTATATATATTATTAAATGCAAAATTAAAAAAAAGAGAGAAATTTGAAACTTTATTTCTAGAAGGGTGAAGCTGCTCTCTCGATGTCGTTGAGTCATTGAAGAAAATTTTAAATTTTCTTCGTCTGTTAGGAAGGGGCTGAAAACCCCTTCTATCAAATCTTTTCGCAAATGGTGTTGATAAGCTCAAAACCTTTCAACTACCAACAACACCCTGCACCAATGCGGGACGGACATGGTGATATATATATATATATATATTAGGGGTGTACCGGAACTGAAATTTTTTCGGCCGGAACCGAAATTAGCCGGAATCACAAAAAACTTCGGCTGGAACGGAATTTCTTATGAATCTTTCGTTTAACTATAAGACAATGTAAAAAAAATATTTTTATAACTTTCCAACATAAATCTTACGTTTTAGTAAGGCCACTTCATGAAACCTATGGAAAATCATCAATCGAGAATTAAGGATATTTGGAAGTCCAAATATTTTAATAGTAAAATGGATAGTCTTGTATTTTCTAGAATAGGTTAAACCACAAAAGAGCAACAGATCCAAGCCGTGAGATAAGTGTTTTGTGAGAGAGCTTACTCCGCAAATCAGTATTTTACCAATGACCAAATCACAGAAAATATGAAGGTTAGTGCCATGGTTATGCAGCCATTCACAGTCCACTGAAGAGAGGATCAATAGAACTTTTGCCCATCTTTACCAAATATCTTATTCTAGTAGAAATATTTGTAAGTAGATGTACAACCTCACCAGATTGTAGATCAGCAGTATTTCGAGCAGTTCTCTAAGGCTGATCAGAAATCATTTACTACAGATATATAGAGTTAAATAATTCAAACGAGTATTTATTTCTTACTGCAACTCTGGCTTTACATCCCGCGAGTTTTAAAAAAAAGACGGTAAAGCTGATGGCATATTGGCTCTAGATTTCGTCTAGGAAATAAAATCACTATGAGTTTTGAAATTATGATGAATATTGAGGAATTCCTCCTAACAAAATCATTTGATCCTTCGAGATGGAATATAACATGAAACTTTGAACTAATTTAGCAGGATACCAACGTTTTTCTGTTTTTTATTCATATCTTCAACTTATTAAAGATGCATTACTTTTCCTCAAGGAACAGTGTCGATTTATAAGAAATGTAGGAAATATTTGTACACATTTTCATCATTTAAGCTGTAATGAACTTAAAAGAATACAAAGAGACTTGGATCCACATCTTGCAAGCCACTTAGAATTCAGATTTTATACAAGGTGAATTGCACATTTTGATTCTAAAAACAAATTTGAATGCTTGAAATAGACCTATGCAAGGTTTAATATATAGACATCAATCATTTAACGCTTTGACTGCTAATAAATGGCAATTACTTGAAAAAATTCTAAGAATTTTGCAACCATTTCTCATGGTTAAGGAAACTATAAAGCAAAATTCAAACTATAATCAAATTCAAA